>PVHX01001723.1:0-27635 GCA_004024805.1 Geosciurus inauris
TTTTTTTTTTTTTTTTTTTGATACTGGAGATTGAACTCAGGAGCACTCGAACACTGAGCCACATCCCCAGCCCTATTTTGTGTTTTATTTAGAGACAGGGTCTCACTGAATTGCTTAGTGCCTCGCCCTTGCTGAGGCTGGCTTTGAACTCCCGATTCTCCTGTCTCAGCCTCCCTAAGTGCTGGGATTATAGGCTTGAGCCACCATGCTTGGCTAGGATTTACTTTTTATAACTTCATTATCATCATCATTGATTTCTTATATAATATTTGATTTTATTATCTACTTATGTTCCTCCATTTCTCATTCAGTTGCAAGCATTTCCAGGGCAGAAGCTGTGTTTATCTTTCTTTTCTTAATCAGTAGCAAGGTAATGAGCACAGAGTAGGTCCTTAATAAAGACTTGTAGGATGAGTAGGCAAATAAATGATTACAAGAATAAAAGAAATCCCATCTGTCTAACTATCATAAACTTTACCAGTATGAATGATATTCTCATAAGCTAAATTCACATTTGGTTTACAAAGTGTAAAAACACAGGGGAGGGGGATATATAGGTAGACTGACAATAAAACACATAGAAAGCATACAGAGTAAAAATTTAAGACAATATCACAAATTTTAAAATAGAAAACATCACATGAGTGTTTACAGGTTGAAATTCTGAGGTCTAGCACTGAATTTTGCATAAGCCAGCCTCCCGTGCCTTTTTGGTCCACTACTATTAACCTTAGAAAAAAGGAAGAGATATTATCACAAGTCACAAAGATGTTAATTTTAGTGCAATGCAATTTCTGTGTGCTGTACACATGCAGGTTAAGATAAAATAAAAAAAAATTTTATGTGCATGTGAAAAATGTTTGATTCTTATAAGAGTGTTAGAAGAGATCAATAATTGCTATTAAATAAAGGGTTAACTCTACTCATCCACTTCTTTAAAGATTAGTAATGATTTCGTTTGTGAAATATTAATTCAAAAAAAGGACTTGTAGCTTATGATCAGAACTGATATACATACAAACATGTACATATTTATACATAGATATGTAAGATGTGCATTTATATATCATAAACTTACAACTTTACACAACTAATGATTATTTTAAGTTTTTTTACAATACTTTGTAATATATATTAATTTCCATTATTCAGTGCCAAGCTTTAAAGTTTGCCATTTTAACCACAACTTATTAAACTTGCCATCCTTCTTTAGGATTCATATGCATCTTCATCATTAATCATTTATCTTCAATGACCAAATTAATTAAACATACTATTATTTAATTGTTACACTAAACAATTTATAATGTCTATGTGGGTCTAAAGTCATCTTTTGCTAAAATAGCAGAAAACTTCATTCCAAGTTGGCATAAAAGTGAAAAAGGAAATCACATTGAATAGAAAAATCAGGGAGAATAATATCCTAAAGGTAGGGATCTTAAATGCCAAGTGCCCTTTCTCAGCCTCAACCATTCATTCTGAAAATGGCCTATCAGAAAAACTTAGAGGGAGCAGTTTAATTACTGCTCCTTTGACATATGTAATACATTTTCAGTACCAGACCCATGCATTTATTTCAGGGCAAATGTTGTACAACAGAACTGTCCTCTAAGGTATTTCTTTGTCCATTTTTTTCCCCACTTGGCCTATGCAGCTATTTCTTAATAACAATGTTTTTGAGGAGATAGTCTTAAAAAGATCCTTTATCAAATTCCTCTTACGGAATAATTTAACTCAAGAACAGAATTAAAAGAAGAACATAACTTTCAAACACTCAGAAAACTTAAGTATTTAAGGTTATTTACTATATTATGTTTTCATCTACATATTTGTGCCATAAATACACTATATCTATGTCCATATGAATACTCACTACCACCTTCTTACATATTATTATGCATGTTCAGATCCTTATTATATAATGAATAAATAAATCAGTAATTAACTGCCCTTAGGGGACTATTAAGGGCAAAGTCTATGTTTACTCATGGAGCATAGCACCTTTCGTGGAACATAGTATGTACTCATAAATCATGAAATAATAGACCATACTTTTTAATTTTGCATCTTCATCAAAATCAAAACACTAATTTTCTATTTGAATTATTTTTTTAAAAAATATTAAGTGAAGAACCTATAATTTTACACACATATTGAATTATTAGCTCTTTCGTTATTAAAAGTGACATCATACATGCTTTTAAAGAATAAAAAATTTCTTTAAAATTGTTGATTTGTCATGAATATGTAAAAAGTTGAATTTTACTAAAAAATAAAATCAAATATAAATCTTTTGACAAACAACAACCATCTTAAGAAAAAAAAAAACCCACACAAACTGAAAACTGTAGCCACAAGTCAAGCATGTTTTCCATCTTGCATGCAAATGTTCTGGTGGATTTGTCCTATGAGTTATTTCTGCACACTTAATTTTTAATCTTAATATGTTCCTCTATCATATACAGCTAAAAGCAAAATGTTTTAAATGACCTCATTTTGGGTAAAATTTTTCCCTAAAAATATTACCTATCAATCTCCTTCATCTACTTTATAAGCACTTTTTGAATAGTAAAGTTTCAGAAAAAGTCTCAAACTGAAGACTGCAATAATCAAGAATGGTTCAGAGAATGTTATGTTAAAACAAAGAAAACACCCCTCCCACTTTCTATTAATCTACATAATCCCTCTTTGGTTTAATAGGATTTCAACTAGCTCTAAATATATGAGCCCTTGGAATTCTGAGAGGCTTAAACTCTCTTCCAAGCAAGCAAAGTGGATTAAAACCAACCTTTGAGTTTTACAATTTGCATTTAACTGACCTATTCTGTGAGTTTTACTAAAGCCCTTAAGTGTTTTCTTCCCCAGTAACTGACATCTCTCTAGGATAAAATCATGAGATTATATTTCCTTTGATATATTTCAGCTTGTAAACACAAGAACATGAGCAAATTCTTTGCCAAATATTTTCTTCTGTCCCAACCCACACATGCCCCCTAAAGCATTTCTCTGCTTTCATACATTTCACACATAGCTCTTTATTTTTGTGGGGAATATATTCATTTTTGGAGGAAAATAGATTTTCTGAAAAAAATCCTGATGGAGGAAGAAATAGATCTTCTTAATAAGGTATCAATAGGATATCAATAAGATGTTAAAATAGGTCAAGGCCATGTTGAATTTTTCCTATCCTTTTCAATATTTCCTCTAAATTTCCAGTTATTGACAAAATGATAAAGGATCTTTTGTATCTTCTGCACTACAGAATCTGTCATTCTCAGCACTACTGACATTTAGGTCTTTTGAAACAGAATCCAGATTATATGCAAATGAGTATTTTTGATTTATTAAAAATAAAAATATCATGTACAAATTATATTGTGTAACTGATAAGATTTTTATCACTTATGCAAAATCTTGAATAAAAATAAAGGAATGTGTAGCATATATTTCTACCTTTGAGTGTGGATGCTATAACCCAATATGCACTAAATTGCATAATTAAATAGGGAGAACAAATAAAGGGACAGAAAAGCTTCAAAGTCTATCAAAGAAAAAGGAGGAAATAAAAATGGAAGAAAGGAAGGAAAGTAGAAAGGAAGGATAACTCAATAATGAAGGGAAATCTGTAAGGATCACTTGAAAGGCATCATTTCTAAGCAAAATGGATAGTTGATATTTGGGAACAAAAACTTGAATTTAAAGATTTTAAACATGGGTTACCTGAGTGAGGTTTTATGAATTGGCTGACTTTCAGAAGCTTAAGGTTATTAGTCAGCTGGCTCTCAGAAGCCTGGCTGCTGATGCCAAATTGTCATAGATCATTTAAAAATACCTTCACAGAGTTCTGGTGGTTACATGGTAGTAGAGCTGAATAAAAAGCAGTCTTTGCTAGGAATATCAGAAATTTTTTATCCTCAGTAAGCCTCTTGCCTCTCTAGCCAAGTCACAGGAGACATACAATGTTGGGTCCAGACTCTCACCACTGCTATTAGATTCATTTGTCAAGATCTGACTTTCAGTGTAAGTGTTGATCAACATGATTTTATGCTACCCCTTTCTTTGAATAGTATATTGAATCATGTAGCAATCAAGGCTGTGCCAAAGTCTTCAAAGCCCTAGATGACATATCAAATAACTATGAGATACATGAGTAAAACAAAGTATTTTAAGGTTGTTCAGGCTTGCTGAAGAAAATAAGTCTCAATGATCCCCATGTCTCTCTCTCTCTGCTCTAAATTATGTGCACTATTTAAATTCAACAGGATTTGGTCAGACTGCTTTTCATTAATATAAATATAGACTTTTCATCTCTTTTGTGGTGAAGAGAACATGAACATGAAGAATATGAAGCCCAGCAATAGTTCAGACTTCCTGCTGCTTGACCTTTCCCCTGTCCCCCCAAAACCTAAAAACTAAGATAGAAAGAAAAAATTAAACTCATGGGCCATGGTCCAGGGATTAATTTATATTATCTAGTTATATTAGGCATATGTTATATTAGGTAAAGCAATAAATATATAACAACACCTTGTATCATCCATTCCCATGGATAAAATGAATATTTTCAGAACATCCTCTGTTGTAAAAATTATTAGTTATACTACCAGGAAAGGACTTTTTCATCTTTTAGTTTTGTAAGAAGATTGTCTTCTGGGGCAACATACACTTGTAATGATCTAGCTCTTTATCCCACAGAGAAGTTTTTCTCCTGGATTGGCATTAAAAAAGGAATGATTTCCACATTTAAAAAGAAACTAGAAAATTACACAAGAAATGTAAATATTTTTAGTGGAATGCTAGGTATATTATCTTTGAGATTTCTCATGAAAATCAGTTGTATCCCAAGAATACTTATTTATCCTATTCAATTGCAAAGATCACTTTCTTTATATGCAAAAGGGTACCATTAGGGCAAGGTGGTCTGACATATATTTATGTTATATATTTATGACATATATTTATATTTATGTTATCCCCGTTTTTCATCCTATGTTGAAACATTTGAACAGACACAGCCTAAAATTTTGGTTCATTCATTTTTGTTTTCTTGGAGTTAACCTGTGCAAAACTATATAAAGTGGATGCTCTAGCAATAGTTTGAGACAGTGGAATTTTAAACTATCAGTAGTAAAACTTATACCAAGGCAAGTTATTCTTAGTAGTAAGGGACATTTTGGATTAAGTGTATAACCTTAAATAAGTGCAGAGGGAAAAGACAGCTGAAAGAAAGTGTAAATGTATGCAAAGAGGATATGGCAACTATGGTTGGAATCTAAGTTTCTAGCTCTTATCAGTACTGAGTAAAATCTATCTACCTAGTGCATATTGCATACATGAATTTAAGTGTCTAATTTACCACTGTAGACACTGGAGAACCTCAGTTTAGGGGATCTTTCAGGGTATAATTTTTTAGTTACTTGTCTTTGATAATTAATGAAGATGTTTTTGTGGGTTAACATATTAACAATAGTAAATTCTTTATAGTTTAAATGCTTATATGGTAATTGATAGTATCTGATAAAGTATAGCTTTCCAGTCATCTCTAAAGTTATTATTTCTTTGATAACTTTTCCAGAATATCAGATGTAGGGAATGATTAGGTGACTGAAGTAGTGGAAGTTATGATAGAACTGATATAAGATAGATTTTTAAAATTTTCAGTTAATAAGCTAGAAAAAGACTAGAAACCAGTGTAGATAGATTTATTTTTATTTGCACAGGCCTATCAGTGACTATGAGGGGGGTAATCTATAATTTCTTGAGAAGAGAGAATGAAAGTGTACACACTGTAATGATGATAAAATGGATCTTCAGAGTTTAAGGGAACACGGCAGTTTAGATACATTTGCTTTTAACATTTCACGTGTTCTTTTTACTTTCCCCTAGAATGTGAAGTGCTTTGAACAATAAAGTATCTGAGCAAGGAAAATAACTTTGTGCTGTAACTATCACAGTAAAATGTGCTTCTCTTTTGCTACTGAGTTGAAATGTCCTAAATAGGGAAAATAAAATACAACAATTTAAGCCACTCAGAGTATTGTAGCTTGTTTAATGGTTCTTTTTAGTTGTACATAACATTAGGATTCATTTTGACATAATTATAAAAGCATGGAATATAATTTGTTCTAATTCCATCATCTCTAGGTCTTACCCTTTCCCTCCCTTTTTCTCTCCCTTCCTTTCCCTTCCCTCTACTCTACTCATGTTTCTGCTTTTATGTATACATTTTTTAATTAGTGTCTTGTGAATATACATAATGATGAGATTCACTATGGTATATTCATATATGTACATTGGAAAGTTAGGTAAGATTCATTCCACTGTTTTTCCCTTATGGAGTCTCTCCTCCTTCTCCCTCAATCCCCTTCCACTACCCTACTGATTTTTCTTCTATGTTTATGGAATTCCCCTTGCCCTTTTCTTTTCTTCTTTTTCCTCTCTTATTTGGACTAGCTTCTGCGTATCAGAGAAAACATTCAAATTTTGATTTTCTGGATCTGACTTATTTCACTCAACATGATAGTCTCCAGTTCTGTCCATTTAGTGGCAAATGTCATAATTTTATTCTTCTTTATGACTTAGTAATATCCATTATGTATATATGGCACATTTTCTTTATTCATTAATCTGTTGAAATACTATAGCTTTTTAAGAAGAGAATGCTATTAAACATTAACATAAACTAAACACAAGAAATAAACACATTGTTATTAGTACATTCCTGTGCCTACAGTGGAAGGCTATTATTCAGCAATATTTGGAGAGACTCTGTGGATGTGGATTCAGTCCATGTACCACCTTCACAGAAATTTCATGTTCATGATGACTACAGATAAAGTTTGGTTTGGCATGTCTTCTGTTCTGGAAAATTTTTCTGCCTGGTTTTGTTTGATGCACAGTCATTTTACTAATTTTACTAGAGAGAATTCTTACAAAAATCTGGACAAAGAGTTTACTTTTACCAGGCAAGCGTTAATGTCTTCACAAAACCAGTGCTAAAGTATCATACAAAATTCTTATTCCCCAAAATTCTTTCCAAAATCATTGGGCAAACTGAATGCATTGATAATGTCATAATTGAACCTCTCTACAAACATGCCTTTCCAATTATAGAAAGCTCATCCCATATGAACTTTTGTCAGAGTGGCCTGCTTGTTGTGAAAAGTCATCATTTGGGAAATTTTACCATTTATCAAAGTAAGTATAAGCATGAAGAGTGTGTTAAGATTACATTTAGGCAGCAGGAGTTATTACAGGAATACAAAGCGCTTTGATGTAGATGATCGTATGACAAATAGTATAGAGGCCAATCTAGTTGATCAAAATTGTATTCCAACAAGAATATATTGATTTCCATTTCAAAGCAACCTCTGAAGTGGCTCTGTAATCAATGAGTTATGTGACTAGAGATAACAAAATAATCAAGGTGACATCCCTTCATGATTTGCCAAGACAGCATGATCTCAATTTTTAGTGAGGTAACAAAGTCAAAATTTATTAATTCACTTTGCACAAATTGTTTATTACTCTAAAGTATCTGCAACCATCAAGTTTTGAGGTTAGCTTTGACTGGAGACAGATTGACTCTTTTTTTCTATATATTCATTTGAAGTACATCCTCTAAAATAATCAAAAAATAGCATAAAACACCCAAAGTTAATAATTTCTACCATTAGACAAATAAAAATCAAGGAAAAGAAATTGTGGAAGGTCAAGCACATTTGGTAACAGTCCTCACCAAATCATGCACTTCCAGGAGAGGGGTTCCAACCTTCCCATACAACATAAACTACTTTAGATCAGTTTTGAGCCTCACTCATCTAGCAACACATCGAGAAGAAGGTTGCTATTTGAGTACTCATGCCTTGCTTCTCAGCCTATTCAGAGATCAAGTGTTTTGGGCTCAAGGATTCAATTTAATGTGCCTGTTGCTCTGAGTGGCCCATGGAGAGCCCATGCATTAAGAAAATAAAATAAAACCTGATAATACTGGTTTTGTTGTATTAAATAATAATATTGGTGAAAGTTTCATTTGTTGAAGAAAATGTAACAACTCAAAATGTGGAAGAAAAAGGTGAATTTTCCTTTTATTGCTGTGCAAAAGAGAGAAGAACTATGACACACACTATCTTGTAGTAAAGTACAGAGATCTGAGATAGAGATATGGGAAATGTAATACTCACCTATGCTCACCTAACCAGCTACTCAAAGAAATCTAATTCGCTTCCATGTATTCCCCTTTTGTTCTTACTTCTCACTCTTAGAGGATGACTAATAAGTACTTCATTAAGAAAATAGAAACAATGCAACAGGCTTGCCTTATTTTGCTTCCATTCTATTTAGAAACATTCACTCATCTGGTCAATATTCCTTCACTCTTTTCTCTTAGAATAGTTGTTATCAAAAGTCACAACTTGACTTTTTACAAAGGTTATAAACTTTATTTTTACCTTTCCCAAATATCTCAAGGCTGTTATTTCTTCAGGTGTCACCTTTTCAATTCATTTTTTTTCTTCAGAGAAAAAGGTTTTAAAATTTTTTTCTTTGTTATATATTTTGCTACTTCCTATAGTGCACTAAAGCCTATTATAATGTTGGACTTTTTTCCTGTATTTTCTCATAAACAAGTACACTTTCCAAGGTTACAAATAACTTCCATGTTACCTAGTGCAATAGATAAATTTGTTCTAATTTTATTTCTTAATGTATTTGAAACAAACTCCCAATACACAAATAAGTGTTTTATTTTTAATTTCCAATATTCTAACTCTGATAACCTCTGATGTCCTTTGCATTTTGTCTGCTGATGTATTTCTAGTGGTTAGAACAGAACATAGCTTGAAGTAGGTGCTGAATGAAAAATTATTATTTGAATAAGTGAGTCCAAGAAAAGCCAAGAATGTTCATTAAATATTGGGGGGGGATTGAAATCAAATTTCTTGCACATATGATTTTGTTAAAATGCACCCAAATACTATGTATAATTGTAATGCTTTAATAAAAAAATAATTATTGGTCAGGAATGAAACAGGATACTTTGCTACTTTTCCTATAGAAGTTTTGAAGGATTTTAAGAGACTACATGAACAACTGTATGTCAAAAAAATTGGATAACACAGTTGAAATAAATAAAGACATGAACTAACAAAAAAAAGCTATTAAAACAGCAGCAATTATTAATATAGTTGCTTATATTATTGCTATAGAAAACACCATAGCTTCCTATATTTAGAAATCAATTCTTAGAGGAGGACAAATATTTTATTCATAATATTAAATGATAACCAAAAATAAGATAAGCAAGATATGTAAGTTGAATAAATTATAAACTATAAAAATGATAATTCAAACTCAACTGAGAGATATAAATAAAATGAAAACAGAAAATGCAACAATCTAATACATACACAGAAATGCTTTTGAATCTATTTATATTTTATAAATTAATATATGTAGTCAAAGCTCTGGTGATACAAATGATACCAATATTTGTTTCAAATTAGAAATAAGCCATAGAGGTTTGAGCACAAATATATGAAATAGTAAGATGTTAAAGATAAAAAAAGAACTGTGCCTAACTAGTTATTTTAATATGTTCTAGTGATAAGGGGATTTAAATCATCACCATTGTGTTTAGAAAGGACAGATCAATAGTGCAGAAGAATGTCTTGAAATAGCCTGGAATATCTGTGCAGATTTATTGCTTAATTTTGATGGGTTTCATGCTAGGAGGCAAAGCTGAATAATTTAATAAATGATGTAAAGACAGTCAAATGTTATTTTGTAAAGATAGAATAAAATAGAAAACAACTTTATTTATAGCATTGAAATATTTTATAAGTGACTCAAAGGTATTTACTTTGATGTTATAATACAAATATACTTAAAAGCTAAGACACTAAAAAAATGACCTAAGATAAAACAAGATACTATGAGGATACCCTAAATGATGACTATTTTTTTTTTTTTTTGTACTGGAGATTGAACCCAGGGGTGCTTAACTACTGAGCCACATCCTTAGCTCTTTTTATGTTTTACTGAGAAACAGGATCTCACTAAGTTGCTCAAGGCCTTGTTCAGTTGCTGAGTCTGGCTTTGAACTTGTGATCCTCCTGCCTCAGCCTCCTGAGCCATTGGGATTAGAGGCATTCACCACTGCACCAAGCTAAATAATGACTTTTTAAGATACATGAACAAGATATTCCTTTAAAGCATGTCATAGACATCGAAAGAGTCAGAATAATGCCTATGAAATCCTTTCTTAAATATTGATAGTGGATTGGTAGCCCTAAAACTGTTATAAATCAATGAAAATTAGAACATGAAGAGGAAAATATTTTTAAAAAATCTATGATGAAAGGCCTCCAGAGAAAGAAATACATATCATCAATAATACTAATTACCTTCATACTGAAATAAATATACATATTCAAAAATATTATCATTATTAATATGATGAATTGTTAAAGATTATATCATGCTTGACCTTTTTGCTAAAGCAATTGATAAAAGGAAATCTCATTTAATCCTTTGAAAAATATATTGAGCAAATTTTTTTTGTAGGAAAATGTCAAATTTCACCAAAAATTATCAACATTACATTAATAGTTAAAGTTCTGTTTAATAAAATTCTTTTTAAGGAAATATTTTTAAATAAATAAAAGTAATCAGAGAAAATATAGACACACAAATCTCTGTCTCTAAAAGTAGGAAGGGACATTATTCCAGTAGTAAATGTCAAGCAAAAACATCTAAATAGAAAACTGTGGCTATAGAAATCTGGAAAAATGCACTTTCTCATTTAGCAGGATACTCAGAAGCGTAAGACTGACTATATTTCTTTGCAACATGAAAGTATTTCATAGCTTTGAAGATTCACAACACTCCATTTGTTTCTAAAGAAAAAGAAAAATGAACATGGATTTTAGACACATTTGCAGCAAAAAGTCTGTGATGTTTAGAGAGAAGAAATAGTTTGCATTTCAAGCCAAACAAAAGCTGTCGATCTGCTTATCAAATTCAAGCAAAGGCTTAGTAAAGAATGTATTCAGATATAATTCTTTCTAAGAAAAGCATATGTTAGCTTGGATTTGAGTACCAGCCACCTCCACACATGAAGTCACTGCTACTTACAGGTCCAGTCAAAATCTCAGGTCCATCAAATATGTGAAATAAAAATAAACCAGCAGTCTGGTTCCAGCTTGGAAATACAGAAAGCTGGAAAGAGCACTATTTCCCTCCCTTATAATACAAGAGCAGGGAAACTGCATATAAATGACTTTTCATGAAATTTTCAGAGAATGGAGACCATAGGGCAAAAAACTCCAAAAATAGAGACAGGAATGTGTAGAGAGAAACAGCAGCAAGCTTGCTTATCTGGGACCACCAAACACCATATATTCCAATAAAAGATTCAACTAGAAGCTTATAACATGCTTGTAAAGCCAGGGTTTGGCTATGATGAAAGTATAAAACTTGAGGGTCCATGGGAAGGATTACATCCTCCTAAACAGGCTTTATTCCTAGGAATCATCCTATCATTTGCTCGAAGGGAATATTGAAATGCATCCTGGGAAGCTTTTCCCCAATGTGCTGCTGGAGGGAAATTGTAAACACTATCAAAATTCTATATATGTTTCCTAAGTAACAAAAGACTTACTTTACGGGGGGAGGTCATTAAAACTTGTAGCCTAAGGAAAATGGTGGAAAATAGGGAAAGCTGGAGGAGAAAAAAGGACTAAAATCACTAAAAATGTGGTGCAAGCCCTTCTCCTTTGTCTCTTCTGAGGCACAAAAAGCCCAATGTACTTGGGGAAAGGTGTCAAAATGGTAACTTAGAAAAAGAAACAATAAACAAACAAATATTTTTACCCCTGAGAGAACGGCTAGACAACATTACCTGTGGAGAAGGGGCATAACCCTCAGGAAGCCCACATCACTGAGATCTTATTCACCAGAATCCAAGACTGCTACCTCATTGGAACATCCAGTGACATCCCACTCCCTCAAGACCTTGCCCACACTACCAAGATCAGTGAAATGATAGCTGAATATTCATTGGGGACAGTAAAAGATAACTCGGGGAAGCAAAACAATCTTAGTATAGGTTTTCTAGCAACAAATTATTTTAGTTTCCCTTTGCTTGAGAGTATATTTCCTTCAATCCTGAAGAATCTTTTTATTATATATAGAATCTGTGCTACATTGAACTTTTCTTTCGGTAACTGAAAAAAAATGTGCATCACTTTCTTCTGACTTCGTAATCTCAGGTGAGAAATATACTGTCATTTGATATAATTATATTTCCTAATATGATTAATTCATTCTCTCTGTGAGTTTCTTTAGGTTTGCCCTTTATTGCACTTGGCTTCATGCTAAATTTGGGAAGCTTTCACTCATTTTTTTTTCTATGAACATATATTTAACCCACTCTTTTGCTCTTCTCCTTCTAAGATCTCAGTTATACAAAATTTAGAACTTCAGTAATTGTTCCAGTTACCTGAGGAACTAAGCACTGTTCATTTTTCTTTTTGGAGAAGGAAAACTGTATTTGCTCTTTGTTGTTCAGATTTGGTAAACTTTCTCTCCAAGCCCACTAATTCTGCCTTGTGACATCTCGCCTGTATTATGAAGCCTATCCTGCAAGTTTTTGGTTTTGGTTGTTGCACTTTGTATTTGGTTCTTCTTAAAATAATTTCTATGGCTTTGATAAAATTGCTTACTTTTGACTCTATTGGAGAGGACTTTTAATTTCTGTTGAAGCATTTTTTATGATAGCAATTTTAAAATCTCAGGCCTGACACTTGGGTTGTTTTCATCAATTGCTGGTATTTCCTCTTACACAATTGGCCCTCTGTGTCCACAAATCATGCCTCCACAGCATCCACCAGCCATGGATCTCAAATATTTTTAAAAATGTCTACATTGAACATATTCAGACTCTTTAGTAATTATTGTTAAAATAATTATTACACCTATTCACATATTCATTTAGATTATATTAGGTACTATAAATAGCCTAAAGACGGTTTGAAGTACATGAAGGATGTGTCTGATTTATATACAAATAATATACCATTTACATAGGGAATTTGAGCTTGCAAAAATTTTGATACATGTATGTGAGGCAGGGACTGGAATCTATTCTTGGTAGACACTAAGGAAAGACTATATGTTGTGATTTACTTGGTCTTTGGAAGGACAGATAATTTCAATTAAATATTACTCATTTTATTTTGGCTATTATGTTTGGAGATTTTGTGTGTATGTGTGTTGCTGGAAATTGAAGCCAGGGCCTTACACATACTAGGCATGTTCTGTATCACTGAGTTACGTCTCCAGCCCCACACAATTTATTTTAGCAGATAGTTGCTCCACATAGTTACATAGTTTTAGCATGCACTTCCTGGCATTTGGGGGCTTTGGTTTTTGTGACAATTTACTTTTCTGAGGCTTTGTCATACTGTTTTTGTCTGTTTGGTTTATTTGGTATTACTGGGCCTCCCTCTGGTCCCTGCTAATGCTACCTGGAGGAGTCCCAGTGGATTTCCCACACATAGTAAACTGGACCCTCTACGAGAGGGAAACAAGCTTCTGTCCCACAGGGATAGAAAGGTACCCAAGTTGACCTGATGCTTGTGGCAGGATTCGATTCTTTTTGCTGGTGTTGCCAGTGTAAGCAAGGTCCTAGAAGAAGGGAGAGCTTTCCCCAAGCCAGGTGCATGTTAAAGCTGGATATTCCCTTTCTGTGGACTAGTGATAACACTGCTCACAATCAGGGCTTACTGTGGTGTGATCCTCTGTACCAATGCTACCTTGCTGCTCAGGTATGTTTCCACAGGGCTGGGGACAGCCTCAAGCCCATAGTTATGAAGAGGTTTCTTGGGCTAGAATACTTGCTGGGGTAGGATAATCCTGCATGGCAGACCTCAGCTGCTTGGGCTCCTTAGTGAGGGAAAGTTGTCTCAGGACCCAGAGAAACAAGAGGCTTTCAGACTGAGTGCCTACTGGGACAGGATTCCCCTTGTAGAGGTCCCCAGTCATCCAGTCTCTGTTCTGTGGAATATCTCAGGCCAGGAGTGGAGAAAGCTCTAATGTGGAATTCTGAGCACATGTTGCTTGTGGGTTCTGGATTAGATCCCTCTGCTGGTAATGCCATTCAATTTTCAGTAGTAATGGAGTCTACATAGTTCCTTCTGTTGCCTCTTTGGAAGTCAGGAACCTACGGGTCTAGGTTGTTTTCTGTTGTTCACTGGGGCCCATGAGATGTCCTACCACTCATCTCTCCCCTGTCCTGTGGTATCTGCCCAATTCATCTTTCTCTCACCCACTTTGAGTCCTCCTTTGATTTTTGTCTTGCACTTTTTCCAATTTTCATAGATGTGCTTATGAGGAAGGAATAGGGAGAAAAGAGTGTTTTAGTTTATATTGACCAGAAGTCAGGCATAAAGTGACAGTGATTTGCCTTAGGAATTCTGAATTATTATATTTTTCTAAAGAGTTCGAAAAGTAATTTACTAGTTTCTAACTGATGCTTGGACTCTTTTGTTTTAACCATAACCACTGTTTATCACAGATGCTATTAGAATTTTTGAAGTTAGTTCACCTACTCCATTTTTCTCTCTCAAACCGGTTGCTGTGCTGCAGAGAGGAAACATATTGTAGGGCCATAGAAAACTGAATATTTCTTTCCTCTTTTTTCCCCCTAAGAAATGAATTAGCACATTACTCCAGTTCAGAAGAAATATGAACTCAGAGTAACTATAATTTGCTTGGCCCTCTAGCTAGCTAGAAAACTAAAATACCTTTTTTTATACCTTTAAGGATGAGTAGCTTCAATTAATTGCTATATGGGAATAGATCATTGAAATGGTTCTTTAAGTTTTTTCTCTAGGTTCTACTAATAGGTAGGATTTATGCAATGCAAATGAAAACATGTTCTGTGTTTGTCTGAAAACCTGAATCAACTTTAGTCAATTTTAGTAGCATGCTTTTAATTATAGTTGTATTATATAATTGTGTATTATGGTAAGAAAATAACAGAAATCTATTGCCTTTTAACTCACTTTTGCATTGGGACTTTTCTTTCTATGGTTGAAATATTTCTATTTCTCATTCCTTTGATTCTCTAATCAAAAGCACAAAAGATATTTGATGTCCTTGTTCTGTATTCCTTTTTATACACACACATTTTTGCAAGTTATAATCATCATTTTGCCCTCAATATCCATAGCTAAACACTTATGCTAGTTCTTGTTTAATTTAAAAAAAATTTCAATTTTTCACTCTGTAAATTCTTTAAGGAAATGGATATAGTCTAATTTTATATTGTTCAACATTCACTGAATGTTTATCAGTGGTAAAATGTACTATTTTAGCTTCTAGATCTGCCCTAGAAATAGTATTAGATGAGATATGGAGACTCATAAATACCCTGAGCTAATAATATGTTAATGCTGGACTATAAAGCAGATGATTTACAGACATTCTTATGAATAAACTGAGTCTATTTAATCAATATGAACTAACACAAAAATGTTAGTCTAAAAAGAAAAAAAATTAGAACATCTTTATTAAAAGTTTGCTATTTTATTTTTAATATATGATTTGACTTTGGCTTTAGTCTCATATGAATTAATGTTAAACTTTTTTTGATTTTGCAAGGTTTAACTGGAACTAGGATATAAATTGCATAGTAATTTAGAACTAGTGTTTTTTTTTTTCAGTTGCTCAGTTCTCTACAGTTCTGATTTATCTCATATAGCCACTTTTTAAATGCTTTATCACTGGTAAATGTACAGATTAATAAATATAGGTCCCTTGGATTTTGCTCAAGTTGTTCAGTTGAGGTTACCCTATGTCTTATGGAATATTTATATTTTAGATTTAAATTTAGAATTTGCTCCACTTTAAATAAGTATGGAAAGGAAAAACACTACCTTATTTCCAAGAAATTAGTCATGTCCCTGAACATCTGACAAATAACCACACCTGACAGACACCTTTTATCTGTTTACACAGGGCTCACTTCTATCATTCGACTTGTAGTCCTACTAGAAGAGACACTGATATAGAAAAAATATGTTATGAACTATAATTGCATTCTTCCATCAAGTTTATAAATTAAGAATGATATAAAATTGAGCATTATTATGAAGAAAGCAAATAATTTTAACTCCCTGTCTATAACTTACTTTATTAGGAAAAAAAAATGAGTCAGGATAGAGAAATAATGTAAGAGGTAAGAGGTAAGAGAAAGGTTTTATACAATATATGAACAGAAAAAACTTCAGGCAAATTTAACAGAGCTTATCTAAGCAACCATCAACTCATGAATAAAGCAGCATTCACACCAGCACATTGTCAGCTGTGTGAGCAGTGAGCTTTGGAAACATGACTGATCAATCACCTGATTGGCTACAGCCAGGCATCATCTGTCTCTTCTGGATAGAGTATCTGAGGCCTTTGAGAGTTGGTAGTCTGTAATTGGCTGAAGAGCTTAGCTGTTTGTGATTGGCTGAATTCCAGGTAATTAAACAAGGCATACATAAACTAGGTGTTGGTTTGTATATATAATAAATTATGATGCAAATTTGTTACATAGTAACTCAAACTATGACGAGAGCCTTAGGCTGGCTTTTTATTTATTTAATTTAACAGTTACTATGTGCTAAACACATAACCTAATTTTTAAAAAATAAGTAATTGTATATATTTAAGATATACAACATGATGTTCATATATATGTGCATGTATATTTTTGTTACTACAGTTTAACAAATTAACATTTTCTTTTTTAACATAGGTACTTATTTCTAACCTGTGGCAAAAGCAACTATAATCTGCTTATTTAAATCCTGAATATAACACATTATTATTAACTCATGTTCTACATAAGGTCTTTCAACTTGTTCATCCTATGTATTACATAATCTCATTTAAGACTTTTAAGAACCTTGTGGAGTAAATCAAAGAGAAGAAAACAAGTCAAAACAATGGCTCAGTTAGTTTAATTAAGTTGTTCAACAAAACACAGCTAATTTTTCTTCATGGTATATAAAAAAAGGAAGTTTGATAAGTCATGAATTTTTAACTAATGTCTGTATGCTCTGAGAGAATACAAACTCCATGGCCACTTGGTATTCTCCAGAATCTGGCCTTATATTTGATCTTGATATATCTTTTTTGTATGTAAGATTCACTATTTTAGGAAAAAAGAGTGATACATCAAAAGGAACTAAAAAAGTGTGATTGACCAGATATCTTAGTGGTTTCATGTATTTTCTGTTTTAATTTATTACACATAATAACTTTTTTTGCCTGCATTAGTGTTCTGTCATTGTTGTAACAAATTATCACAGAGCTGATGGCTTAAGACAAAATATTTATTTTATCAAGCCTCTGGAGGACTGATGTCTGAAATCAAGTTATCAGCAGAGCATTCCAGCCTCCTGAGGCTCCATGGGAAATTCTGGGTTTTGCCTCCTGTAGCTTCTGGTGGCTTCTAAGATTCCTTGGCACTCTCAGCTTGTGGCTGTGTCGCTCTAATTTCTCCTTCCTTCTTCACATAGCCTTTTCCTCTGTGTGTCTGTGGGTCAAACTTTTCTCTTTTTCTCTTACAAGCACATTTGTGATTGAATTTACGTCTCTGTGGATTGACTTGATCATGCCTGCAAAGACTCTTTCCCAATAAGGTAAGTTTTACAGGTTCCAAGTGTTAGGATTTGGTATCTTTGGATATCCATTATTCAGCCTTCTACTCCTCCTGAATATATTTCATCATTAACTATTTTGAAGATTTTACTTTTGAAAATCCTGGTACAAGAAGTTAAGCTTTCAGGCCAGAAATACTTTACAGTTGGATTAGTTCCATTGGAGGCATATGTTGTAGAAAGTATAAAAGGGGTGGAAAAAGAAATCTCAGAGAAACCAGTAAATTATTGTTCAGCATTTTAAATTATTTCTGCAGATACTGTCGCATTAAAGTAAAATATAAAAGAAAAAAATTAAAAAAAATAAGTTGACCTTTCAAAAACATATAAACTAAAATTGCTAAATAAGTGCCTGGGATGAAGCAGAAAAATAAATTGTGTGCACCAATTCATCACAGTTTGAAAAAATTAAGAAAAAAAGTTTGAAAAATTATGAGAGTATTTTCATTTATATCAAATTCAATTGGAAATTTCATATTATCTCCCACTTTATTCACTGGAAAATGGTTAAAATTTTGTTCACATATTAGTAATTATTCCTCATGAATTCCTTCAAATTTACATCTTATTCAAATGTTTCATCTCTGTTTCTTACTGGTGAAACAATTTTCACTCCTGACTTGATATTTATTAACCTTCCTCTAAAGAAAAATCACAGAAACAAAATTGACTAAAGCAAATAATTGACCTATATATTGGTTGAATAAATTGAAATAAGAAACTCCCAAATCATATCATATCTGAAAAATGTAATAAATTGTCTTATAGCTTTTTGCGAAGTAAGAAAGTGAACTGAGAAGCAAGAAACTTTAAGGTTTACAAAAGGAGAAATATATAATTTATTTCAATGATTTTCTTAATGTTCCCATAAAATTAACTGCTTTTTAAGAACATTTTAATGTTCACTATTGGTAAATAATCATTCTGGGACTTCCAAGACAGTATCAACCTAGGCCTGTTCGAACACTTGCTCTGTGTAAAGGCAGAAGATCAAATCCCTGAGACTGCCATGCTGTGAGGAAGCCCAAGTTACAAGTCATCAGATAACTGCAGCCTCATTCATCATCTCCTTCTCATTACATGAGAGATTCTAAGTGAGAACCACCAGTGCAATAAACTGCGAAAACTGTAAGAGCTTACAATAAATTGTTACCTAGATAATTAGAACATCTTTATGGATGAAGAAGTTACAGCTCAGAACACTTAAATAATTTGCCCAAAGTCATATAAAGAAAGGATAAATTGGTGATTTAAACCTAGAATTTTCATTACAATGTATTTTTATATCATATGTGATCATACCACCTTTTCTTCCCAGTCTGTCGTTGTTTCTTCTCCATTCCTAACGTCCTATGAAGGCCTTATTACATCACAAATTAAGTTCCCTCTCTCTGTGTTATTCTTCTACTTCCCTTCTCCTTCATCATTGTCATCATCACATTAATAGCTTACATTCAATAATCTGAACTAATTGCTACTCACTTAGCATGTGACACCTAAGAAGGATCTTGTCTCCGTTATCTCATTTAACAGTTTCCAAAACATTTCAGACATCATAATCAAATTGTCATCCCTAGGTTTTGCATTGAATAAACCATTTTGTTTACTTTCTGTTTAGAAGTTAAATCTTCTTTTTTTTTTTATTCTAGAAGGTGCAGGGGAAAATCTGAATATTGAGATAATTATAGCCGGTAATAAATGTCATGAAAAATAATAAATTGAATGATATAATAGAGAATATGTCTAAAGCACAGTGCAGTCAGGAGACCGCTTTGTGTGAAACTTGTCACATAAGGTTGTCTGAGAAGATGATATCTTTTCTGAATGCTGAAAGTTGGAGCTGCACTAATCAAATTATTATTAAGAAGATAATTCCAAGCAATGGGTATAACCAATGCAAATACTGAGCCTAAAAGCAGCTTGAATAATTCAAGAGACTGAAATAATGTTTATTTGCTTGGAATAGAATGTTTAAGGAGAAAGTAGTATTGAAACAAATATATTATAAGTTATTGGAGATTGACTTATGGTGGGCATTGAAGTGATAGCAAATTAGACTTTTAATACTCATGTATTAAAAAGCCAATGAAGTTACTGAATAAAAGGATTAGCATGACAGGATTTTTAAAAGGGAGAAACTTGAATGATTGAAGTGAGAACTGATCAGAAACTTGGAATAGGGGATGACAGTGAACATGAATAAAACTGAAGTTAGAACCAATGGAATATTTTGATGGGTTGGAGCTGAGGAATGAGGAAAAGGAAAAGATCAGGGAGAACCCATAGATATTTTCTGTAAGGAACCGTAGGAGGTAGATTCCTCTTACCATACTTAGGTGGAGAGACCAGAGTACAAACCTGTGAGGAGCTCTAGTTTAGTCAGTTTAAGAGGTTTATTAGAATCCAATGTACTCATTTAGTTGTTTAGTTAGTAGATATATGTCGTCTGAACTATATATGGTCTATTTGGGAAACATGATCAGGTAGAATAATAGGTGGGATCATTTTAGTGGAAGATAGAGAAGAGTTCAGGAATGATTCTGGTAGAAAGCGAAAAGGAAGAGTTTAGAGTACAGAAGAAAAGATGGGACAGAGAAGGGGAAGAAAGTGACATAAGCAAACCTGGACTGTTTTCTCAAAATCAAGTAATCATTTCCCTGAATTTTCCAAGCTCTTTGAGCATGGGCATATGTGCCTTTGTGTTGGTGAATGTTTTGAAATTTAGAGCATGTTGAAGGCCAAGAAGTGTTAATTGGTTTTAGACAAAGGACTGAGTCCTAAATAGCTGTCCTTTAAACATTTTGTTTTTCCCCAGATAATTTGTTGAGAACATGGGTATTCTTTCCTAAGTGGAAGATACCAAATTAAACATCCTGAATCGTTTTTCTTTTTTTCTCTCTCTCTTATTTTGTTTTATTGTTTTTATAACTTCTCAATAGCCAAGGCCAAGCTCATGGCTCACCAGCTGTATAAGTGCTGCACATCCTGCCAGAGGATGCTACTTGACCCACTTATCCTCCCATACACAATAATAGCTGGGCCAGGTTGGCAGTGGATCAGAGCCACAATCTGTATAGGCTGTGCAAACACCACTCAAGTAACTCTTAAGTATGCCTTCAGTTCAGTTTTCCAAAAAATACTCATAGTGGCCAAACACATATTTCTCCTTTATATAAAACAGATAAATCTCTCAAATGGGGAACAAAAAAAAGAACTCCTTCTCCCAAGTATAGATCTATACTTTTTGAGTTTTTTCTTTCATTAATTTTTTTAATTACAAAGTAGAAGGTTCAACTATTGGTGATCAACAAATCCTGATCCATCAGCTGGTCCATCAATCTGTACTTGGCCAAAATACAGAAGCCAGTAGTGTGTGACATGATTCTGTGAAGTGTAAACAGCGGATTTGTTTAATTAAATCTAAAATAGTCTTTTGCATGTGTCACAAAATCATAAGATATTTTGTTTAAAAAATAGAGTATAATGATTCTAGGTATTAAATATTACTGAAACATGAAATCTATATTTTTATAGTAGAGTATCAATTGTCTCTTTTCCATAAATATTTAAAGAATATGGTTTGAAAAGTATGCCACAATTAATCGATTAGAGTGACAATCTGCATGGACTAACAAACTACATGGGCTGACTTTACCTCTGAAACAATGCACGGGACTGCCACACGTCTAGTTCTGGTCCTGCTTGGATATCAGTCACTTGCCAACCCACAGAAGGCCATATGGTTGTGTTAAACTACCTCTCTCTCTATTCTTAAATCAGAACATTTGTTTGGAAAATCACTTTTATCTTAACTGTCACTTACTTTATTAATAATTCTGGATTCATCACCCTCCCTCCCTGACTTGGCAAAAAGTCTCTAGATTTATGAAGTACTACCCTCTGGGCCAATCATCAATGAGAGGTCAGCACTGGCCTTACTCCACGGGAAGTATTTGGGAAAGAAAAGAGGAATTCAATTTCTTTATCTACAAAGTTGACTTTGTTGCCTGTAAATACTGCTTATATGACTAATGTATCCCTTAATGTGCCCCCAAATATTGTATGCATATGTTTTGTTTTTGTAATCTAATTAGATCACAAACCTAGTAGAGACTAAAACTTTCTAATATATTTTAAAATTCCAAGTCTATATTAATATAGTGCCTTGTACATAGTTGAAGATAAGAAAAAATAGGCTAATGGTGATAAGAATTACAATTAAGTATTTAAATGCTATCCTCTTAGGTAAGAATTGTATTGAAGTCTTATGTATCCTTAACTCCTTCTTCAAATCTTGAAGTTAAGAAATAGATCTTTATTGGATAAAATTATACACACCATAAACATAAATACATCAATTTCTATGAACATAATGAGGTGTGTGTGTGTATCTTATAATTTGATTATTTGTTCTATTTCTTTCATTTTGTAGTTGAATATTTGCTCTATTTACTCATTATAAGTTGTATTTGTTTTACTCTTCTTGTTAAATTTTAATTTACTTGGTAAAGAGTGAAAATTTTTAACTTCATTTGTAAGCTTTCATAGCAATTCCAGTGCTATTTTTCAATGATACTACTCAATATGTGTAATTGATCAGTTTATTAATTGGCTGTCTCTATAAACACTGTTCAAAGTGAATTTCTTTCACAACTGTATGGTGTACACCAACCAAGAAACTTAAGCAATTTCCCAAAAGAATAATTTGTAAATTCAAGTATCCCCTGTCCAACAAAACTTTCCTGGATTTCCTATTCAATATAGATGTCTCTTTGGTACAATTTAGGCTACTGTGCATATCTCTATTATTTTATTTATAGTAACCATTTAAATTTTAGACCAAAATATTCCAATATATGGATACTGCCTACTTTGTAGAGATAAATACACATTTCAAGATAAAATAGTCAGCTATTAAATGAAACAGAAAGCAAGTACCATGATGTCAGTATCCTAAGGTTTGAATGCTTCTGTTATTATAATGTGTGTGACCATCTTAAGAGCCCCAATGTAACTTGATAATATAAATTAATAAGAATTTTTGAGTAAGCATATTCTTTGATTAATTTTAGAAGTAAGGTTATAACCTTATCTAATAAATTCATAAATTTGAAAAAGGAATTCACTGTGGCTTTCAAAAACATTCATGTTTTCAAAAGGAATTGTAGACATGTGTCCTCTGCCTATAATTCTAGATACTTAGGTGACTAAGGCAGGAGGATCTCAAGCTCAAGATCATCCTTGGCAACTTAGCAAGACAATGTCACAAAAGTTTTTAAAAAGAAGGAGGGCACAGCCCAGTGGTAGAGCACCCCTAGGTTCAATCCCCACGGATATCTAATCAACAAAACAAAACAAAACTCACACAGAAGTTTACAGAGCACCAAAAAACAACATTTTTTTGTCTTGTCAGGTGATACAATTGTCCTTTCCATGACCACTGAGGAAGGAAATCACTTATTGGTTTTGGTACCTGTCACTTGATGGATGTTCACATATAAGCAGTAACTAGACTACAATTATTATTTGTCATTTTTTATATTTAGATACTTTGTTACTTATATATTGCTATTGCTAGATTAATGATGAAACATTGAGTGATTTTTTTCATGATTTAACTGAAAGAGTTCAAATTTTTTAACTTGCAGCAAATGGATTTTTGAGACATGAATACAAGACTAATTATTCAAAGAAAACTAGAGACTCATTTGATAAGAACCAGTAAGTCAGCTAATTTCATTTTGTTATAGAAAATATAATTAAGCATCACATTGATCTGTTTATTCCCAATTAAAAATTCAAATTCCTCATAACTGTCATGCATCACTCTATGAAATTTCCACATTTGCAGGAAGTAAGTGAGAACCACTCTAGAAAAAGCTACTATATGAGAATAGGAAAAAGATGCAATGATTGTGTTTTATGTTCTATGTGATGATTACTATCATGTAAACTTGGGCCAGGAGGTGCCCAGATATTTTATCAAACATGGTTCTTGTTATGTTTGTGAAGATGTTTCTGAATAATATGAAAATTTATGTCAATAGTAAAGTGTATAAAGTAAAGTGTATTGTCCTCCCTAGTGTGGTGAGCCTCACCTAATCATATGAAGGCATGAATAGAACAAAATAGAATTTCTTCTCTTTGACTTCCTTTGGACTGAGATGCTGATTTTTCCTGCCTTCAAACTCAAATTTAAACATTGGCTCTTCTGTGTTCTTAAGCCTGCTAACTTTCAGAATGGAACCACCTCATTGGATTGCCTAGTTTTTAAGCCTTCAGATTGACACTGAATTATCCATTGGCTATCATGGGTCTCCAACTAGCTAACTACAGATTAATAATTGCATGAGCCATTTTCTTACTATATATGAATAAATACAACCTATTTGTTCTATTTACCTGTGGAACCATAATATATTCAATAGCATAATGTAAATGGAATTCATAAAATATGCCTACAATGAACTTCAGATAATAAAATGAAAAATATGACTTCTCCTTTATTCATTTTTTATACTTATCCTTTCTTTTATTGCATACCATTTGTTAATTCCCTACTAAGCAGTGCTTTGTGCTAGTTATTGTGTAAACTACAAAAGATAATATACTAGTGACCAAACCAGACATAGATATCAGCTTTCATTAAGCTGACAAGTAAACAATAAATAACAATCACAATACATAAGTAAATTATTAGTATATTGGGAGAGAATAAATATTTATGGAAAAATAAGATAATATAGGAAAGTTGAAAGGTTTCAGGTATCCTGGGGGAAAGAGCAGTTAGTATTTTCAGAGTGGTTTAAATATAGTTCATAAAGTGAGGTGGCAAATTCTTGACAAATTTTGAAGAGGTCTAAGCATTATTAAGAAACATCTCTTGGGGAATAATATACCAGATATACAAAATGGCCAATTTGAAGTTTCTAAGGTGACTGTGCCTGGATTGTTTGAGAAAGAACATGGAAGTCAGTACATCTGAAACCAAATGATCTCAGTTGAGATCCTAACAGTTATAGGACAAAAGCAACCTCAGGTGTCTGGTTGATCAATGCTAAGAAATCAGATTTTGCACAGAGCGAAGGCTCAAAGGAGAAGATTGATATACTTGATGACTGTTTAAAAGCAGCACTGTCACTTCTCTCCTGAGGGAAAGAATAGAAACGTGTAGACAATTAAGTTATTATAAAAATACCAGCAAGAGAAGATGGTGACTCAGAAGAAGGTAAGGAAAGTAAGTGCAGTGGTTGTGGTGAGAAATAGCAGTATTCTGGTTACAGTGAAATAAATTTTATTGCAGATAGAGTATGGGCTGTGAAAGGACTCCATCACTCTGTCATTAACTTGCAGCTTGAACAACTCGGATGTGGATTGTCATCATCTATACATGGATGAGATCATGGGTGCAGTAGGTTGAGGGGGAAGAACAAGAGTTTGCTTAGGGAACTTTCGTGTTTGATTCATCTATTAGACAAAAATATAAAGAAACACAGGAAGACAAGAATTACAGGAAACTGAGTAAAGAAATTTTGGGGGGTGTGGGAGTTGTACTGGACACTCCACCACTCAGCTACTTCCCCAGACATGTTTATTTTCCATTTTGACACAGACTCTCACTGAGTTTCTGAGTCTGGCCCTGAACTTGCAATCCTCCTACCTCAGCCTTCCAAGTCATTGGGATTACAGGTGTGCACCTCCATGCCCAGAAAGAAAATGTATTGAGAAGAGTGATGTACTGTGAAACATTCCTGGCAAGCCATGTAAGAGAAAATCAAATATTGACCATATTGACCACTGGATTGAGCAATGATGGAATCACTGGTGACACTGATGAGACAGTTTGGAGGAATTGCAAGATTCAAACACTAGTGAGAATTGCCTTTTAAGTGGCATATGTACATTTCTGTTGTATCTTTTATGCATTTATGGTGATGACAAAAGATTTTATAAATCAAATTAAATGTGAGTATGCTATTGTTTACATGGGCTTCTTCTCTTTAGTTATCTAACAAGTAACCAATATAGATATATTTCTATTTCAAATGCACTTTGTAATATTCTTTCAAAGAAAAAAATGTTGAGAACTGTTTTCTAGTTAGAGTTGTAGTTGCATTATGTGAAGAAAAGGATAGGCCTCACAATCTCCCTCATGATTTATGGAGTCTCTAAATACCTGCCATTAGTTTCACACCTCTACATATTCCAAACTGGAATTGACAATGCTTCAGCAAATTATTTTTGTATGCAATGGTGATTCATACATTGAGTTCCAAAATCACTGCTATTGCATAATCTCGATTACCTTGTTTAGATTTTTAGCAGGATCTATATGAAAACAGAACAAAGTCAGACTCAAGAAACATGGGACAGAAAAGGAGGAGGACACTACTGAAGATGAGAGTGATATGTGGAGCATCAAAGTTGTTATAAAATAAAACAAAAAAAATAATAGATTCAAATGTAGCGATTATCATCACATAGACTTATGTGTAAAATTAATTATTTTATATTATATATATAATATAATTATATATATTTATATTATATATATAATATAAATTATATATATATAACATAGGGTTCATTTTGAGAAAATTATAAAAGCCTGGAGTATACTTTGTTCTAATTGAATCCCCAATACTTTCCCTTTCCCTCCCTTCCTCCATTCCTCTGTTCTCCTCACTGTAATCTACTGATATTCCTGCTATTTACTTGTAGATTTTTTTAAAGTTAGTGTTATGTGGATATAGATAATGGTGAGATTCACTGTGCTATATTCATATATGTACATTGGAAAGGTAGCTTAGATTCATTCCACCGTCTTTACCTATGCCATCCCACTTTACTTCCCTTCATTCCTTTTGATTTACTCCACTGATCTTTCTTCTATTCTCCCCTGCCTTATTTTGGATTAGCATCCACCTATCAATGAAAACATTCTTTCTTTGACTTTTTGGGTCTGGCTTATTTCTCTTAGCATGATAGTCTCAAGTTCCATCCATTTATGGGCAAAGGCCATAATATCATTCTTCTTTTCTTTGGGGTGGGGAGGCAAGGGTTCCAGGGATTGAACTGAAGGGCATTCAACCATTGAGCCACATCCCCAGCCCTATTTTCTAGTTTATTTAGAGACAGAATCTCACTGAGTTGCTTAGTGCCTTGTCATTGCTGAGGCTGGCTTTGAACTCATGATCCTCCTATCAGCCTCCCAAGCCACTGGGATTATAGGCATGCATCGCCACACTCAGCAATGTCATTCTTTTTTATGGCTGTATAATACTCCATTGTGTATATATACTACTTTTCTTTATCTACTTATCATTTGAAGGACTGTAAATTAGTGCCACTCACTTTCCTGTGCTACTATAAACATGGGGTTTTGTGTGTAATTAATGAATATTTTATTAAGAACTTTTGTTCTATATACAACAAATGTGCTGGTCTAAAATTTTCGTTCCTTAATTTATCTTTGTCTGGTATTTGTATCAGGGTGATGCTGACTTTGTAGAATGAGAGTGGCAGATTGGTTTCATAGCTTGGCTATTTTGAATTATCCTGGTATAAACATTGATGTGGATGCATTATGGTAGTTTGCTGATTTTAAGTCTTTCAGATATATACAGAGGAGTAGGATGGTTGGGTCAAATGGTAATTCTAATTTCTGGATTTTTGAGGAATCTCCATACTGCTTTTCTTAGTGGTTATGCTAATTTATAGTCCCACTAACAATGCATGAGTGTACCTGTTCCCCAAAATTCTCACCAACTTTTATTGTTACTTGTATTCTTGATAATTGCCATTCTGACTAGAGTGAGATGGAATCTCTGTAGTTTTAATGTGTATTTCTTCAATTGCTACAGATGTTGAACATTTCTTCATGTATTTGTTGGCCATTTGAGTTTCTTCTTTTGAGAAGTATCT
>PVHX01001723.1:27735-193647 GCA_004024805.1 Geosciurus inauris
TTTTTTTTTTTTTTTTTTTTTTTTTTTTTTTTTTTTTTTTTTTTTTTTTTTTTTTTTTTTTTTTTTTTTTTTTTTTTTTTTTTTTTTTTTTTTTTTTTTTTTTTTTTTTTTTTTTTTTTTTTTTTTGGTATATCCTGGATATTAATGCTCTGAGGAGCCAGTGGCAAAGAGGTTCTCTCATTATGTAGGTTTTCTCTTCATGTTCTCGTTTCCGTTGCTGTGAAGATGCTTCTTAATTTGATGCCACTCTACTTACCGATTTTTTTATTTCATTTCTTGTACTTTAGGAGTTTTGTTAAGGAAGTCAGTTCTGGTGACATGTTGGAATGTTAGGCCTACATTTTCTTCTAGCAGTTGTTGGGGTTCTGGTCTAATTCCTAAGTCTTTAATCCATGTTGAGTTTTGTGCAGAGTGAGAGGGGTTAAATTGCATTCTACTATATATGGATTTCCAGTTTTTCCAGAAGCATTTGTTAAAAAGGCTGTTTTTCTTCAATATGTATATATTTTGGCACCTTGGTCTTGTATGATAGCACTGTGTTTACATGGGGGTTGGCTCTGTGTCTTCTTTTCTATTCCATTGGTCTTGTCTTTTTGTACCAGTACCATGCTTTTTTTGTTACAATAGCTCGATTATATAATTTGAGGTCCAGTATTATTATGCCTCCTGTTTTGCATTTCTTGCTAAGGATTACTTTGCTTATTCTAGGTCCTTTCTTTTTCAAAATGATTTTCAAAACTGCTGTATTCTAGTTCTGGGAAGAATGTCATTGGAATTTTGATGTGAATTAAATTGAATCTACATAATTCTTTTGGTAGTATGGTTATTTTGACAATATTAATTCTGCCTATCCAAGATCATGGGAGATCTTTCCATTTTCTAAGTTCTTTTTCAATTCCTTTCTTTAGTGTTCTATAATTTTTATTGTAGAGGTCCTTCACCTCTTTTGTTAGATTGATTTTCCAATTTTTGTATTTTTAGTCTACAGTGAATGGAATCGTTTTCCTACTTTCCTTTTTATCAGATTTCATCATTGGAGTATAGTAACATGATGGACACATAAATATTAATCTTGTATCCTACTACTGTGCTGAATTAATTTATGAGCTCTAGAAGTTTTCTTGGTGGAGTTTCTTAAGTCTTCTAAATATATATTAATGTCATCAGTGAACAGATAATTGAGTTCTTTTTTTTCCTATACATATTCCTTCAATATTTAACATTTCTCTCTTGCCTGATTGCTCTGGCTAGAGTTTCAAGAACTGTGTTGAATAGGAGTGATGAAATTTGGCATCCTTGACTATTCCCTGTTTTCAGAGAAAATAGTTTCAGTTTTTCTTCAGTCAGTGTAATGTTGGCCTTGGATTTGTCATATACAGCCTTTACATTGTTAAAGTTAGTTCCTTCTATCTCTAGCTTTTTGAGTGTTTTAAATATGAATGGATGCTGTACTTTGTCACATGATTTCTCTGCATCTATTAAGATAATCATGTGATTCTTGTCCATATTTCTATTTATGTGGTGACTTACATTTATTGATTTCTGTATATTAAGCCAAACTTGCATCCCTGGGATTTAACCCATTTGACCCTGTTGCACTTTTTAATGGGTTTTTGTATGTGGTCAGTAAATATTTTATAATAATTTTTATGTCTATGTTTATCAAAGTTATTGGTCTGAAGTTTTCCTTCCTTAATGTGTCTTTGTCTGGTATTGGCATCAGGGTGATACTAATTTTGTAGAATGAGTTTGACAGTGTCTTCTTTTTTTCTATTTTATGGAATAATTTTCTAAGGATTAGTATTAGTTCTTTTTTAAACATCTGGTATAACTTGGCTGAGAATCCATCCAATCCTGGAATTTCTTTGTTAGAAGGCTTTTGATAGCTGCCTCAATTTCTTTACTTGATATTGATCTGTTTAAGTTTTCCATACCCTCAAGGTTCAATTTTGGTAGGTCTGTATGTCTCTAGGAATTGGTCAATATCTTCAAGATTTTCAACCTTATTTGAGTATAACATTTCAAACTATTTTCTCATGAAATTCTGAATTTCAGTAATGTCTGTAGTGATATTTCCTGTTTCATTCTCAAATTTTGTTAATCTGAGTTTTTTTCCTCTTTCTTCTTTTGACTATTTATCAAATTTGTTTATCCTTTCAAAAACCCAGCTCTTTTTTTGGTTGATCTTTCTATTTTTTTTTATTTTCAATTTCATTGACTTTGGTTCTGATTTTAATTATTCCTTGTCTTATATTGATTTTGCTGCTATTTTTTTCTTCTTTCCCTAGGGCCTTGAGATATAATGTTAGATTGTTTATTTGGTATCTTTCTATTCTGAACTTTCCTCTTACAACTGCCTTCATACTGTCCCAGATATTTTGATCTGTTGTATCAGTATTCTCATTTATTTCTAAGATTTTTTTTATTTCTTCAGTGATTTCTTCTGCTATCATTCATTCAAAACTGTGTTATTTAATTTCCAGGTATTACAGTGGTTTGTTTTCATCTATTCATTGATTTCTAATTTCATTCTATTATGATCTGAGAGAATGCAAGATTTTATCTCTATTTTTTATTTTGTATTTGTGAAAATTTGCCTTGTGACCTAAATATGATCTATTTGAGAAAATATTTAATGTGTTGTTGAGAAGAAAGTGAATTCAGTTATTAATAGATAAACTACTCTAGATATGTCTGTTAGGCCCATATAATTACTTATACATTTTAGTTCCGTAAAATCTTTACTTAATTTATTCTTGGATGATCTATCCAGTGGTGAGAGAAGCATGTTAAAGTTACCCATTATTACATATGTGTTCTTTTTTATTCTTAATATCAAGAAGGGTTATTTATTGCAAATAGATGATCCATTATTTGGGGCATAGGTATTTACAATCATTACATTTTGTTGATGTATGATTTCTTTAAGCAGTGTGAAGAGACATACACCTGTATATTTCTTCTGATTAATCTTGGCTTGAAGCCTGCTTTATTTGATGTAAAAATAGCTACCCCTGCTTGTTTCTGAGTCTCAAGTGAATGGTATTTTTCTTTCTGTCCTTTTATGTGCAGTCTATATCTTTTCCTGTGAGGTAAACCTTTGTAGACAGCATATTGTTGAATCTTGTTTTTTAGTACAATCTGCCAACCTATGATTTTTGATTGAAGGGTTTAGCATATTTACTTTCAATGTTACTTTTGAGAGATGAGTTTTATTTTCTTCCATTCTGATTTATTTCTAATGTTTAAGTCAGAATTGTTTCTCTTTGACTATTCTTCTAATGTAATTTCTCCTTATGTTGATTTTCATTGTTTTTTTTTTTTTGTTGTTGTTTGTTTGTTTGGTTTTTTTTTTTGTGAAGTATTTTATTTAGTATGTTTTGTACTGCAGGCTTTCTAGCTTCTGTTTATCATGGAAGGTTTTTATTTCATTTTCAATGCTGAAGCTTAATTTTGTGGTGTATAGTATTGTTGGTTGACATCCTTTTTCTTTCATAGCTTGCTATATATTATTCTAAGCCCTCCTGACTTTTAGGGTCTGGGCTGATAAACCAGTTGAAATCCTGATTGATTTACCACGAAATGTGACCAGTCATTTTTCTCTTGCAGCTTTGAAAATTTCATCCTTATCCTTATTCTATTCTTACCATTTTCATTATAAAGTTTCTTGGAATGTATCTATTGTGATTTGGTATAATTGGAGTCCAATGTGCCTCTTGTATTTAAATTGCCATCTCTTTCTTAAGTTTTGGAAATTTTTCTGATATTATTTTATTGAAAAAATAATTGTGCATTCCTTTTACATTTACTTCAGAACCTTCATCTATACCAATGGATCTTAAAGTTGGCCTGTTAATGTTATCCTATATTTTCTAAATATTCGGTTCATGGTCTCTTAATATCTTTTCTTTATGGTCAAGTTTCTTTTAAAGATTATAGTCTTTGTCTTCAAGGCTGAAAAATCTAACTTTAAAATGGTATGATCTGTTGGTGATGCTTTCCATTGAATTTTTAATTTGATTTATTGATTTTATAACCAGGGTTTCCATTTAGTTCTTTTTCATATTCTTTTTATTGAAATGATCTTTCACTTCTGCATTTTCTCTCTGTTTTCACTCCTTTCATTTTCTTTTAACTCATACAATATTTTAACTATGAACTTTCTAAATTCCTTCTCTGACATTTTCTCCCCTATGATATTGATAGTTAGTTATTGAAGCATTATGAGCTATTTGGGATGATTTGTGTGCTTGCTTTTTCATATTATTTGTATGTCTACCCATCTATTCATATAGTGCTCACTTCTTTTAAGCAAGGTACTACTTTGTTAGTTGCTTCTTTTAAGAGCCTTGGGTGGGTGAATATCCAGATAATGATATTTTAAGTCAATGTGTGACCTCTGCTGATCTCAATATCAGCACCATTTTAAGAGATGTCACTACATACTGTTTACTATAATCACTTCAGAGCCAAGCCCCATTTTATTCAACTTCATTAGAAATAAAGCCTTATTGTTATTGTTCCTCATGGTTGGAAAATACAGGTATAAACTTGTAATGAAGTTCGGGAATAGGTCAAAAAATTAGTTATTTAACTTAGTATACTTACTATAAACTTAAAAGAGGACTAAAAGGGCAGAGGAAGAAAGATTGGACAAAGAAAAAGATGAAAAGCAATAAAAAAGGGAGAAAGGAAAAATATAAAAGAATAATTCACAACAAGGCAAAAGGGAGAAAGAGATAAATGGTGTGTACTTGAGGTAGTAGCAGATAATGCAAGAAGATGAATGTGGTGTAAGAGGAGCAACTATAAACTACAGCTAGGAAAACAAAGAAAGACTGATTCAAATTAATGCTTTTAACCATTAGATAAAATACATTTATCTCTTTCCTGATGTCTTCTGTTACCATGCATCATTCAACAGCATATTATTTAGTTTCCAGGTGTTGGGGTAGTTTCTATTTTTTAATCTGTCATTGATTTCTAACTTTATTCTATTGAGGTCAAATAGGATGCAGGGTAGAATCTCTGTTTTTTTGTATTTGCTAAGACTGGCTTTGTGATACAACATATGATCTATTTTGGAAAAGGATCCATGTGCTGCTGAGAAAAAAGTGCATTCACTCGTTGATGGATGGAACACTCTATATATGTCTGTTAAATCTAAATTATTGATAGTTTCATTGAGATCTATGGTTTCTTTATTACGTTTTCATTTGGAAGATCTATCCAATGGTGAGAGAGCTGTGTTAAAGTCTCCAAGTACTATTGTGTTGTGGTCCATTTGATTCTTGTATTTGAGGAGGATTTGTTTGATATACATAGAAGCCCCATTATTTTGGGCATAGATATTTATGATTGTTATGACTTGTTGATGTATGATTCCCTTAAGAAGTATGAAATGACCTTCTTTATCTCTTTTCACCAACTTTGGTTAGAAGTCCACTTTATTTGATATAAGGATGGAAACTCCTGCTTGTTTGTGCGGTCCATGTGAGTGATATGTTTCTTCCCACCCTTTCACTTTCAGTCTGTGGATGTCTTTTCCTGTGAGATGAGTCTCTTAAAGACAGCATATTGTTGGTTCTTTTTTGTAAATCCAGTTTGTCAGTCTATGTCTTTTAATTGGTTCAGATCAAAACTACCCTAAGATTTCATCTCACACCAGTCAGAACAGCAATTATCAAGAATACAAACAACAGTAAATGTTGGCGAGGTTGTGGGGAAAAAGGAACGCTCATACATTGCTGATGGAACTGCAAATTGGTACAACCAATTTGGAAAGCAGTATGGAGATTCCTTAGAAAACTTGGAATGGAACCACCATTTGACCTAGCTATCCCACTCCTCAGTCTATACCCAGAAGACTTAAAAACAGCATACTACAGTGACACAGCCACTTCAATGTTTATAGCAGCTCAATTCACAATAGCTAAACTGTGGAACCAACCTAGATTCCCTTCCATAGATGAATGGATAAAGAAACTGTGGTATATATACACAATGGAATATTACTCAGCAATAAGAGAGAATAAAATTATGGCATTTGCAGGTAAATGGATGGAGTTGAAGAACATCATGCTAAGTGAAGTAAGCCAATCTCAGAAAACAAATGTCAAATGTACTCGTTGATAAGTGTATGCTGATCCATAATGGAGGGAAGGACATGGGAATAATGGAGGAAATCTGTTCACAGGGGTGTAAGGGGGGAGGGGGCATGGGAACAGTAAAGGTGGTGGAATATGATGGTCATCATAGCCTTAGCTTTATGTATGACTGCGTGTGTGTTGTGATTCTATATCACTTACAACCAGAGAAATGAAAAGTTATCCTCCATCTGTGTACAATGAATCAAATTGCATTCTGATATCATGTAAACCTAAATAGAACAAATAAACAAATTAAAATATGAACAAAAATAAAGTGAGAAGGAAATTCTATGATCTTAGAAAAAAATACATTCAAATGTTTTGAAGGTATAATGTTGGCTATTGGGGTAATAATTGTCATCAAGTTACATTGTTATTTATATGTTCAAAGTTAATGTTAGAGTTATTTATAGTAAACCATGTCAAGGTGGAGAAAATTCTTGTTGAATCTTGGTTTGGATTTCTTTTGAGATTGGACATTTAGAAGATATCCTCAATCATTGTGGATTTCTGCTGAGTTGTACAGAAACCAATTCCCTAGTTCCTATGAACCTCCCACCAGCTTGTTCTGGTTTGTCAGCTCAGGATCCTAAAGCTAACATCTCAAAGGTGCAATTTTGTGATTTGGTTATTTCTGTCGTGTCCAGAAGTCAGAATGTAGGCTTCAAATGTCTGTGATTGCTGCAGGTCACCAGATACCTGCTCCCTTCTCCTGGATCCCTTTCATGGTGGTGAAAATCCTGGTAGCTGTCTGTAAGCACAGACACTCTGGTTGTGGATTTTCTTTGGTTGTTCTGTGATAAAGAAGTATTTTCCCAGCCAATGACACTCCCTGTAGTGAAAGGCCTCAGGTGATTCACCTGGACTCTAGTTTTCACTGCTCCAGTTGTGAATGGTGGATGTTCATTCATTTTGTTTACTAAATATAATGCAAAGTCCCACAAGTATCCAAACAACGCCCTTACACTCACCAGTTGTGATCATAGGTCAGGCTGGGCACCAGTTTGGGCTGGAAGCAGCCACTTCCTATTGTCTTGGCTTTGGTAATTTTCCACCTTAACTAATCCCCCTCTATCTCTGTGGGTGCCTTCAGCTTATATTTCCTGGGATATTCAGGGAATATTATCCTCATGGACTCCTGTCCGTGGCTGCCACCATCCAGAAACTGGATATCTATGTCCCTGGATATTCAGACAGCTTCCCTCTGGTATGGTCCCACAATCTCTAGGCTTCCTACAGCGCCTCCTTCCAGTGTCAGTGGTCCAAGCCTAGTGGGTGAATCTGCTTTCCTTTGCTGGGGGCCAAAGGTGTTTTGTTGCTGTCTCTGAGTTGAGCAAACAATGCTCAGAGGTTTTTGACCTTGCCTGGGTCACAGGGGCTGAGCAGCATTAATTACAGTTCCTGGCACTGGTCCCTACCATACTGTTCTCCTTGTTCATGTTGAGAGGGAGGGACAAAGAGTTTTCACAATTTTTGGTCAGTAGTGGTCCTTTTAGAAGTACTTTCTGGCCAGATTCTAAGAGTTACCACTGCAAGGGACTTCCCTTTGGTTAATTTGAAGCTCTCTGGGCATGGGAAGAAGACGGGATCGTTTAAGAGGGCGACTGGTTAACTGAGGGCTCCACAAGATGGCTGCAGACCCCTGGCTCAGTTCTCTTTTTCACAGTTTGGTTTTAAACCATTTGTTCTGTTTTAAGAACCCTGTTCTTACTGTTACAAATTAAATTTTGTCTATCTTTCCAAATATTTTCAAGTGGGTGAGATTTAGAGATTTTCTGCTCTCCTGTCCTTCTTTCTCTCTGTTGACCCTCTCCTTTCCCATACTCCAAGTTTATTTTCTTCTCTGGTATCCTATCTTCAAGTCTCTCTAGGTCTCAAACTCTATAATATTTAGTCTTAGAGCATTGATTTTGTAACCCACCTCTTAATTCTGCTTTTTCTTTGATACATCTTTCTGTGTTGTGAGGAAATGAGGACTCACTGCCTAGTTCACTTCTGCCATCTTCTAAGTGTCCAAATATTTTATTTCTTACTGTAAATTCTAAAAGGTAGAGTTAAGCCCTAATACAATAAATCAAATCAATTCAAATAAGAAAATATCATTTATGTAGTTTATCCAAATAATATTTTATACAGCCATTCTCAATTATGTTTATTAGAAATTTCAGGATTAAGGGATCTTTTTAGGAGTGCTATAGATTGAATACAAAATGTCCTTCTAAAGCCTATGTGTTAAAGACTTGGTCCCCAAGATGGTGCTTTAGGGAAGTGATGGAACTTATAGGAAGTGAGGCACCTTATAGGAAGTGAGGCATGGTGGAAGGACCTTAGGTGATTGGTGGTGTGCCCTCTAAGGAGATTTCATACCAACGTCCTTTCTTTTCCTTTCTTTTTTGCTTCCTGGACATGAGGTATAGGTAGGGTTTGCTTTGTCACATGCTCTCCCTCCTTCCACCAGAGCCCTTCCACCAGTTTAAAGGAGCCGGACCTTTAAACCTGTGAACCAAAATGAACCTTTTCTTTTTGTAAGTTAATTATCTCAAATAATATTTTTTAATAAGTAGAAGCTGACTAATACAAGTTCTTGAGAAAAATGTGGATATATTCAGCTCACTGTTATTTCAAAATCATATTTGTTTGTGGTACAAAAAGTGTATCCCAACTTCATTTTACCTAACTATATGTTTTCTAGCTTCATGAATATGTTATTTTTCCCCTAACAACAACAACAACAACAACAACAACAACAACACCACTTTTGAAGCATTACTTCATTGAGAACATATGTGCATTTTAAATATAGCATCATGTTTTTAGGGTTGGTATAGTTTACTTAGCATTTTAAAATAGAATCTTTCCTATATTAACTCTTCTAGGATGACTATTCACATATACTAGGTAGAAAAATACTTCTAAAATTATAAACATGCTATGTTTCTAAGTTTTTTATTATATATTAAATCAAAATCATACCTTTAAATTTCTCCTTGAAAATCCTTATGTTCCTTTCTTTGCTTCACTAAATATCCTACAGCTTCCCAAAGGGGAAAATAAATAAAGGCTCTAATAATGAATAGCTTCCCAAGGCACATCTTGTCTGAATTTGGAATACTTTTAATGAAGGCAAGAATAATCAGTCTCTAACGTGTTTATCACAACTTTGAAACTTTGCACTACATTTTTTTCCCCTTTAACTGTAGAAATGACTGCACAGGCTTCCTGTTCAAATTGGTAAAGTTTCTTTTAACTGTGTAAATGATGTGTTTTGACACAGCCTCAAATGCCTTAATTTAAAGGCAAGTTTATGATCAACAATGGTTAAGATTATGATGAGTGAAGATTTACTGATTTCCTTCTTGCTTTTCACCCAGGGCTCTTGTGAATGTTTCTGTTCCTATCGCACCTTTCTAGTTAGAATGTCATTTACCTTTCTTCGTGTCTCATTCTATAAAAGGGCTGGACACAAAATACAATATGCATGAAATTTTGGTTAATTTGATTTGCTGTTGCTTGTTAAGGTTGGAGTTTGTTCCTTTACAAGCCACATCCCCAACCCATTTTATTTTTTTAACTTGAGACAGAGCCTTGCTAAGTTGCTGAGGCTGTCTTTGAAATTGCAATTCTCCTGCCTCAGTCTTCACTCTTCTGGGATTATAGATGTGCGCCACCATGCAAAGCCACAAGGTTGTTTAAAAATAAAGCAAGAATTGGACAAATCTCTGAATTACATAATTATACTCATATTTGAACAAATACAACAGTATTTTAAGCTCCTCATAAAAATCAACCTGGAACAATTTGAATCTCTAAATTCAATTCTAATGAAATAGAATCAGTAGTGAAGACAAATGTCCAGTAAAGTGGGAAAATAAATAGGATTAATAACACCCCCAGATTTCCTCAACTTATTTATTCTATCTAAAATCCTTGGACCACAAACTTCTTCCCTGGGAACATGAACTCTATGGATTGGCAACCTCTTTTGGACAAATTACATTGATTTCAATTATAGAATTACCTAATCATAAAGTAACAGATCTTGAAAAAATGTTGAGTTCTTATGAAATCTTGTCTTCCATTTTCATATCTAAAATATTCAGAAAATAGCACTCTGAAAATTTCCTGAAAAACAGTGCTTTGAAAAATCAAAATTATCTTGTTTAAAGCCTTGAAATTTTTGGTATTGCATATGTATGCACATATGATCTCATTTTCTATGGAAATCACAAATTATTGAAAATAATCAAATGAGCATTTTGTCAAATCAGATATAAAATATCTGATTATTCTTCTAGATACATACCTATTTATTTCTCTAATTTACAAACTAATAGTTCCATAGGTACACAAATGATAATAAATATAACTTAATAAGGTTGAAGATTATGTTTTAATCTTCTGAAAGTAGGATTTTTCTACTCTTCACCTGTTCCTAATATTTAGAATTTTATTTTATTAGTAGTTTCCCCCTCCCCAAAATGGCAAAAATAACATTTGTTTTAATATCAGTCCAATAATTAACATTACATGGAAAATAATATTTATTAAATAACCACTGTAGATCATTAATTTGTACTGGGATTTTGTATAAGTCATCAAATGTAATTTTCATGTTTATACACAATAAAGTTTGATTAATATATCACATTTTTAAATGAGCCTAAAAACCAAAGTTATTAAAGTCAAAACTTCGAGATCACAGGTAGAAAATATTAGAAAAAAATCCATGTATATTTTCATTATGTAGTAATGTCTCTATTAGAATACTCCTAACTGCAATACACTGAAAATTTCTGTACTCACAGGCTACAATAGCATCAATCTGAATAAATCTTCTGAATTGCTACACTTACATCATTCAGTAGTAGTCGCTATCCAAATGTAACTATTGAATGTGGCTAGCCTGAGCTGAGGCATGCTATAAGAAAAAAATCCAGGCAAATTTTAAAATATTGGTTCTTAAAGCAAAGCATATTGTGAATAATTAAGATTGATTATACATTGAAATAATAATATTTGAATATATGGAGTTAAATAAAAATAGCATTAATCTTATCTGTTTTTTATGTGGCTAATAAAAACATTTAAATTACATGTATGGTACATATGAGTGATTTACATTTCATTTCTATTGGACAGCTCTGTCCTACATCTTTGTTTGTTTAAAATAAGCAACACTATTAATGATAGCAATACTGAATGGAAAATCATAGTGAAGAACACAAAAGTTACACATATTTGATAAAAATACCTGTCAGCCTTTTAAGGTTCTTAGAAATGATAAGATCTCTTGAGGTTCCTATTTCATTTTCCCTGGAACCCGGGGGAAACACATTCATTATATCTGTCATGTGCAGTGACAGGTGTAGTTACAGCTGCAAAAGGATCTCCTTTTATATCTCAATTTCCATGTTCTGAGAATGAAGAATATTTCAACTTTCATGTGGAAATTTGCCATTACTTAGCCTCAGGCCAAAAGTTTTATATATTTTTTAAACTTCTTAAAACTTGTCATGGGTAGCAAAGATATACTTTCATTTGTCAAATACTCTGAATAAAATTATTAAGCAAATTAAAAATTATAAAATATAAAATATTCAATATGGGCAATATTTTTATAATAGTAAGATAATACTCATATCCCAGATAAGATTTACAGATAATCAACTTAATAGTATCTCAGTTTTTCAAAATGAGAAGAGAAAACCATGCTAATCATTTGACTGGGTATCTTAAAATATTAATCAGTCACTCACTCATATTTTTACTTAAGATGATAGACAAATATTGTCCTTTGACCTATCTCATTGTTTTTGTACTTCTGACCATAACTCTCTAGTTGTTAAAAGAAGCCAAACTTAAAACTTGTGCTTCAAGATACAATGCATCAAACTCATTTTTTCCATATTTTATCAATTATTATAGAAATGTTTGTGGAAATTATTTTATTATTCTTCACTATTACTAACCCCTTTACCTCTTTTTAGTATGTATCAGAAAGTGTAGAAATCCTATCTCTTTTCTTGTGTAATGGGAAGTTCCATACGACTAGTGCTGGCTTGAGAAACACACAGACATCTTTCTTACTTGAGACAGCTACAAGTTTGTTAAGGGTTGCATTTTTCAGTTCCTACTGTGATTACAGAAGTTATAATAGCTAATGGATAAGAGTTCAAAAGTCTCAGTACTAATTTATATTTTATTGTGTTGGGATTTTCACTAGAGGCAAAGGTGTAAAGTTTTAACATATAATTTAAGAACTATTGAAGATTATGACATTAGACACACATCAACACATAATTTAGCATCACTATTGAGTGTCTCTTTTTTTTAATGTCCTGTACCTGTGTTAAATACTGGGAAATATATCAGTGTAGAATTGATAGGCACACTCTCTATTTTTAGAAGCATAGCAGCCAGCATATATTGAAAGACTTTCCCAATCCAAGTAATATGATAGGTAATATTCAGCTCAAACAAAACATATTCACAAAAAAATACCTTTGCAAAACTGTGAATGAACTTCAAGTATAGCAGTAACATTAAGGACTAAAGCAAAGAAGAAATCATAACCCTGGAGGTAAGAAAAAGAGAACCCCTAGGCTGATGTTCACCTGGAGGTTTTCTGTTTTTTTCAGCAAGAATGAATTCTACCTTCACACATTTTGAATTCTGTTTGTACTTTTCAAATTCTATGCTCACATTTTTTCTGATTTATCATAATGACTATGTAATGTATTTGAAAAGAAACATGCTGACATTTTTAGAATAGCATTTTATCATTAGAAACATTTTCACATCAAGTTGTATCCATTAATATAATAATCAGCTAGGTATATTTCCCAACATAATCTTTCAAATTTTACCCAAGTTTTAAAATACTTAGCAGCATTAATATAACAACTACTGAATTCTAATTCCAGTAGGATTCTATCTCTGAACCTTCAGACATAAGTTGAAATCAACAGAATCTCAGATGATACGGGTCCATCATGTCAATCAATCCTAAATAGATGATGAAACTAAAAAAATAATTAAGTGATACATGGAAATTATTGATGTCAAAGATATAAGCAGGTTAATAGAAAAAAGAGGTTATGATATAGAGAAAAAAATCATAGAAAGAAATAAAATAAAAATCATAGAAAGAAATTCTTACCATGATCAGCAATGGACTAACGTGACTTGTACATACAAAAAAGGGGCCACTCTGCCAGACTTTAGTCATGGTGTAATGTCATCACTAGGGATAAATCCTGAATAAAGAAAGGATCAGGAATGATATACCTGACCTCTTCCAAGTTCAGTTCTCCAACATTGTGCTGTGGACTCCATTTACTGAACCCATCCTGAAGCCAGACGATAAACTTCACAAAATTTTATGGCTCTTTTTATTAGTAAAACTAATCAGAATGCAGACTGTATTTTCACCCTTTCATTATCCAGATGGAAATATTTTGAATACTACTTATACATTAGGTTAAAAATATGACACTTTAAGACTATAGACCATGTATTTTTTCTATTTATTCCTTTATAACCTTTATATTTTGAAATACAGTCATCAAAAAATTCTGAGGATCAAATACAGAAACTAACATTCTCTGTAAAGGCTATGTTACACTGAAGGAGGTAACTTTTGCTTTTATGTAAAAACCAAATAATAAAATGAGAAAGTCAAGAAAATAAATGCCCTTTCTCAGACAGAAAACTAGTTTTCTCATTGTTTGTGATTATATGTTAGATGAGAAATTTGTGGTGTTCTATGAGACTAAATTTATGTTGAAATGTATTAAAAATTTATAAAGACAGTAGGTATAATGAGGCTATAAAAATGAATAAAATGTGGTCTCTTTTCTCAACAATATTATTTGAAGGGGAATAATATACTTTCAATAATGTAAGACAAAATGTAGGAACTGAAAGAGATATTATCACACTATTGGTAGGAGCACGTAGGAAGGTAATTTATTTTTGAATGGAACTATCAAGAGAGGCTTCAGAAAAAAAGTAGTTATTGAGTACAGAGTAGAAGATGGATACAGGAAGTGGGATTATTAGAGAGGTTGAAACACTCTTTGAAACAATGGAATTTTCTGGAATGTGAAACATTTCCACATGTGCTTAAACATGTTAAAGAAGTATATTAAATCCAATATCATGATTTGTAAACTTGAAAACATGGTATTTAACAGGTGTGTGACTGAAGTAGTGTTATTTGCACAAGGGAGAAAAGGCATATGCGCAACTTTAAATATTCATGAAAAGAGCACTAACATATGTAACATCTGGACTAAAACGATTCATGATTATATAACTTATCCATCTTACTATTTTATCATTTTATTGTTTTTAAATAGACACAATATTTGTGTTTATTAGGTACAGTTTTATTATATATACAATATATATGTAGACTATATATATATACACATACAGTATCAAAACTGTGTGTATGAGAGACAAAGAGAATACTGGGTAATCAACATAATCATCACCTTAAACTTTGTTTTTGAGGGGTGCTATACCCCCCCAACCTTTACCTTAACATTTTGTCATTTCTATATGGTTAGTAGGTTCAAAATCTTCTTCTCTTTTGAGATACATAGTGCATTATTGCAATTATATCCACCTTTCTTGGTCTTAGAAAACCAGAAATTATTCCTTCTATCTAACTGTATCATTACCCTTTAAACAATCCTCCTCTATTCCTATTACCCTCTACATTCCCCAGTTTCCAAAAACTACTATTCTACTCAACTTATTAAATCAACTTTTTTGGATTTTGAATATGAGTGAAATCATAAAGTGCTTGTCTTCCTGTGCCTGACTTATTTCACTTAACATAATGTTCACCAGGTCCATCTATATTGTCACAAATAACAGGATTGCACACTTTGCAATGGTTTAATAGTATTCCATTACATATATGTACCACATTTTATTTATCCATTCATATATTGATGGACATTCAGTTTGATTCCACTTCTTTGCTATTGTAAATAATGCTGCAATAAACAAGCACATGCAGGTATTTCTTTGACAAGTGGATTTTTTCCTTTGGGGATATATCTAATAGTAGGATTGCTAGGTCATATGGTAGTTCTAGTTTTTGTTTTTGTTTTTTGAGAACCAATACTCTGTTCCATAATAACTGTACTAATTCACATTTTCACCAATAGCATGTGAGGGTTCTCCTTTTCTCATATCTTTACCAACATTTATTATTTTGCATTTTTGACATTGTCGTATGGATGGTCATCATTTCCTTAAGTGGAAGAAAACAAAAGTTGGGGAATGTTTTTAAAGGGTCAAAAGAGTTTGTTTTATTTAATTTTCCCCCTCAGGGGGATTTTTTTTTTCAAGAGGGAAAAAAAATGTGGAGACCAAGTTCTTAATCCATGAAAAAGAGTTTGTACTTGGAGGTGTTTGCTGCTTCTGGCAGTTGTCATTGGCCCTGGAAATCTTCATTTTGAGGTCACTTTCAGAAGTAGCCTTCTATTGCTCCTAGACCTAGCTTGAAAAGGCTCTAGAGAATCCAGGAGAATTCATGATATTCACTTAACCAGGGTGTGGAAGATTTAGAGATGTCAGTAGGCTTAGGGTGACTAGAAACAACTTCAAAATGGTTCTGGGCTTTTATGAGGGTAATGGATAATGCTTCTGGCCATTAAAGTCTATTTTTTTACATAATTTTGCTACATTTTTATGTCTAGATTTTTATGTTCCATTTGTGCTGAGGATTTGGGATGATATAGGGCATGGAATTTTAATAATGACCTAATTTTTTTTGCAAGTAAGTGGTTGATTTCTGCTGTAAAATTATTTTCTTGGCCTGATTCAATCTACAAAGGAATGTTGAAATGAGGAAGAATCATAGTTACTAATGTTTTGGGGGGTACTGGAGATTAAACTCGGGGTACTCGACCACTGACCCACATCCCCAGCCCTATTTTGTGTTTTTTATGTAGAGACAGGGTCTCACTGAGTTGCTTAGTGCCTCATCATTGCTGAGGCTGGCTTTGAATTTGCAATTCTCCTGTCTCAGCCTCCCTAAGTGCTGGTATTACAGGCTTGCACCACAGCTCCCGGTTCATAGTTACTAACTTTTTACCACTGTTGTGTTGGCATCTTCACTTGGGTAACATCCAGTTCATCCACAAAGTACACAAATGATAACCAAACAGTAAGAATAGCCTGAAACTGGAAGTAAATCTGTAAAATTCATTTGGAGTAATGCAAGGGGGGTGTGGGCATTGGGAATTTCCTGAACTATGCTAGCTTTCTCAAGAAATTTGGTGAGATTTACAGGCAATAGACCAGGAAATGATTTGATAGGATTCTTATGGATTTCAGAACAGTGCCAATTGTCTTTTATTTCCTTAATTATCCCCCATCTATACCTAAGTTCCTTTTGATGGGAGAAAAGTTGAAACCTAAAAAGAAGGGACCATAGGAACCACGTTGTTTCAGTCAGCTTTTCTGCTGCTGTAATCTAGACAGAGACCTGACAAGAACAATTTTACAGAGGGAAAGTTTATTTTGAGGTTCACAGTTTCAGAGGTCTCAGTCCATAGACAGCTGGCTCCACTCCTCGGGCATGAGGTGAAGCAAAACATCACTACAGAAGAGTGTGGTAGAGAAGCAACTAGAAACATGTTACCCAGAAAGAACAGAGAGAGAGCTCTACTCTTCAGGGACAAAATATATACCCTAAAGGCATGTCCCCAGTGACCTACCTTCTCTAGCCACATCCTACCTGCCTGCAGTTACCAGTCATTTAATCTTTACCAGGCTATTAATTCACTGATTAGGTTAAGACTTTCATAACCCAATCATTTCACCTCTAAACTTTCTTGCATTGTCTCATACATGAGCTTTTGGGGGACAACCCATACCTAAGCCTTAACACCCATTTAGTCCATTGTTCGTCTCATACTTTATGCTTTTTTTGTATTTATCTGTCTTCTTCAGATTTTGGTATACTTCTCTGACAGTATCTGCTATCAGTGAGGGATAAAAGTATGTTTATTAATTATGTAAAAAAGGAAGGAGGAGCTGTGTGGTTTAGGCATTTTCTAGGAATATTAGAGGAGTTTTGTGAGGAGTTAGAGCCAGAATTTAGGGAAGGGGATTTGTGACAGGGATCTGGAGGTACAAAATGCCATCTGGAGGTTCATGGATAGAAAAGTGGGTATGGGGCACAGTTTATGGTGAAGTGGATTTTAATTTGAGTTCTAAGTCTAATTTTTGTTTTTAAATGTCTATTAAGGAAGTCGCTCAGGCTATTCAAAATGTATTTTTGAATTGTTCTTTGAATCTGATCTGGCCATAGGTACTATTATGGCATTTGTATTAAGAGAAAACTCTCCAAACTCCTTTTAAATAAGAGTGTTTTTCTAAACCAAAAGATCCATGACTGCTAAGCAATGAGTAGTATCTCTAAGGGCATATTCATCCCAAAGGCAGAACAAAGAAACAAGCCTTTTTATGGAAAGTTCTAGAAGACATCTTCCAGATAGAGAGTAAATTTTTACCAGGGATGAACAAGACATCCCTGGATCAGGTACAGAAGATGTAGCACTCAAGATGAAAAAAGTAGCTCCCAATAGTAAACAAAGAAAGTGAAGCCCCTTGTCACAGGTGGTAAGGATGATGTTTATGAAAAATTTTGCCTCTGGGTTTCATAAAGGTGAGATGTCTCTAATCACAGACCTGTTGTCCTCTGATACCAAGCAAGAGATTCTGGGATGGCTGTTGTCAAAGTACTAACAAAGTAATGAACAGGAGCAGTGACAAGGGCCTCCAATGTGCAGGGACCTTTTATTTAGACAAATTCCTCTTGAGTGTTGTCACAAAGAGACAATGCTTCTTATACACCTCCTGTCTTTGGTTTCTAACTTGATCTTTATCCTCCAGATGCAGACCCTGACAATCTGTATCCTCTAGCAGATGTAAAAGACAGAGATCAAGCTGTCAGCACAAAAAAAGGGGAAGGCAGAAGCATCTCTTCTAGTTTTATTGGTGTTCCATAGCAACATTTTTCTAAATATACACCAGTCTAGTGAGAACCATAAACTCACCAGTCTCTAAGTCCTGCTTAAGAAACAGGCATTTAGGAATTATTCATATATTCTACTTTTTGATTATCTGGCTAATGACAAATATCACACAAGACAAAGACAAAAGAAAATTATGATTACCTATAGAAGTGAATAGATCAATAGCAAAAGCCAAAGCAAATTAAATTGGCAATACCCAAAGAACTAACTCCCACAAATGTTTTCTCCTGCTCCTTCAAATTTGCAAAGGAAAGGAAAAGACCTGTTTTATCACCTTCTCTCAACCAGCTATCATCGACTGAAAATCTGTAAAACTGACTCAACAAGAATTCTTACCACCTTCAGCCTTTGTCAGGTGTCTTAGTTTGGGCTACTACAACAGAATATCATATTGAGTGGCTTAAACAACATGAAGTTTTTACAGTTTTGCAGACTAGAAGTTTGAGATCAGAGTGCCAGTATAGTGGGGTTCTTGGTGAAGGCCCTCTTCATGGTTTACAAATGGCTACTTTGGGGCTGTATCCTTGCATGATGGAGAGAAAGAAAACAATTATTTTTGTCTCTTCTTGTAAGGATACAAATGCCATTCATGAAGACTCTGCTTTTATAACTTAATTACTTATCAACGACCCTACTTTCTAATATCATCACATTAGATATTGTATGTTAACAGAAATGTGGGGTGTGCATAAATACTCAGTTCATACCATCACTCATGCCAAGATTTCAGCAGCAGCCTCTGCATTGAGTAGGAGTCCCAGGTTATGCCTTCACTTTGTGGTCACCAGAAATGAAAGGGAGGAAAAACATTCCCCTATCTTCTTAAATTGTGCATCTGGAACCTGTCAATTAGACTGACAGAAGGCATATTAGTAGGAAAAATGATATGGGAATTTTATTTGAAGTTCATATATTTTATGTGCATAGAAGCCTACACAGAAAGCAAAGACCCAAAAAGGTAGTGAAATGCACTGGACTTATATACCATTTTAACAAAGCATAATAAATTTGGGAGAATCAATAAGAAAAATAAAAATGTATTTGGGCTTCCAGGGTCAGAAATTTGTGGAAAAGTAAATATAAGGTAGAAACTAATGAATGATTAGGGTCATTTATTAAGGTTTTATCTATAGACTCATTTGGGTCCATCTCCATCTCCAGTGATAAAAGCTAATTTTCTACTTTTGTTATTAAAGAGGGGGAACACCTGCACACAGAAAAATGTATGCCTTGTTTTTAGGCAAAGGGGCAGAACAAAGAATTCTTCTGGTGTCTGTTTTTTTTCAATTCAAAATAATCCTTATGCCAAATGGTATAATTTGGGGTGGTATATTAAAATATTCTTTAATTTTACATTCAATTGCTCAATAATTATGGGCAATTTTATGATTTTAAGTGGGAAATGCAGTTTGGGAATTTATTTTAATAAATAAAGTAGGTAAAATCTTAAGTAATATCAATTAAATGCATACTTCAAAAAGAATAACATTTTTAGCAAATTTTTCCACATTTTACTTTGCATTATATCAGCAGAGAATACAACAAGGCTTTAGAGAATTTAAGCCTTATGTTTGTATAGATTTTTTTTGGTGTCTGCTTAATTTAGAATTGTCAATAAAACCTTCTCATCATTCAATATTTTGATTCGATTTCCCTGAAAATACAGCTCTTGGGGTCACAAAGCATAGTGAGGGCATCCAAATGTTTGCTTTTTTTCTTGAGGAAAATTTCCAAAAATGCTTTTATTTATTTTTTTAACTATCTAGGCTTATCTACTATCAATGCATGTAATTTATAACACTGAGTACTTCTTTTTTAACTTTATCTTTTTCTGTGTCATCTCCAGGAAACCATCTGTCCAATCTTTCTTATCTAGGGCATATTTAGGCTTTAATTGCACAGGATCAAAATTGTTACTGAAAGTTATAAGTCATTATGCAGAAGTGTGGGAGGTTGTGCTTCACCAACATACTGAGAATTGTTTCAGTACTGTTTTAGTTTTTGAATAAAAAAAATATGTTAGAAGGTGAAAATAATTTCAAGGAAAATTAACTAACATTGGCTTTATTGTGAGAACAAATGATGTAAAGGAAATCTTAGCATAGGTGCCGGCTAGAAGCAAATATGTATTGTGAAATAAAAGAGGTCTTTAAAATCACATAGAGCCAGGCGCAGCTCTGCCTGTAATCCCAGCAGCTCTGGCAGCTGAAGCAGGAGGGTCATGAGTTCAAAGCCAGCCTCAGCAAGAGAGAGGCACTAAGCAATTCAGTGAGACCCTGTCTCTAAATAAAATACGAAATAGGTCTGGGGGTATGACTCAGTGGTCAAGTGCCCCTGAGTTCAATCTCTAGTACCTCCCCGCCCCGAAAAAAAAAACAACAGAATTTAAGAATGTTTGCATATATCTTTAAACTCAAGGAAATTATTATGTGAATAGAAACATATTGTCACATAAAATTCTTTGCCTTATTGTAAAAAATTTAGTTGTACCTATATACTTTTAGCAAAAAGTTAGTACTATCATCTTATTACTTTTCCAATAGTAAGAGTTAGTAACTGCAACAGTTAATTTCCAATTTAGACAGGTAAGCTGTGGCTTAAGCTGTGTCATTGTCTTTACATAAATATTAAAGTGAAAAGGTAAATTATGCTTTCAGATTTAATTTTGCACACATTCAGTCCATTTACAAATGGTATATAAATGCCTATACAAAATGGAGATATTCAAAATTGTGTAAACAAAATTCTTAGATCTAAAAATTGCCAGCATATATTGTTGTTCCAAATTTGCACTGTGATTGTCATATATGTTCTCAGATCCCATGGCAACTTTACCTCTTGGACCATTTTAGATGATATACACATATGACATATTTCTAAAGCAATATATACTATTACTGCCTCATCTCCATTAACTCTTTCACACATTTTGAAGGTTTGAATAAAAAGTAATTTTCTTTTTCCCATACCATTAAAGAGATATATGTCCAACATTAAGTTGGGGTAAGAAGAAATCGACATTGGATTTAGGAAACTCAAGATTTAAAGCTAGTTCATTAAAAAAAAAAAGTCTTCAGCCTTGGCTGGTTTTGAGAAATGAAATATAACTCAAGAAAGCTTCTAGGCTAGAACCTAACTCATAGCATGTCTTTTATTAGTAAATCATTCACTGAGATAATAAGTGAGTCACCTTGTTTAATTGAATACTTGCTTCTTTTAGTGGCTTATTCAGGATAGAGTAGTCTTCAAAAAATTAAAGTGCTATATTCTGATATGTTCTTGCTACTTTAAGATATACTTTTCTTTCCTATTAGAACAATGATATATATACATATATATATAGTTTTCTAATTTCAAAAATTATAACAATAGAAAAAATTGAAAATAACATTTCCTACTTCAACCTGAGAATATTTGCATGCATATCAAAGGACATAATTTGTCAAAAAATGGGTGTATATATGTGTGAAATATGTAATAATCATAACAAGGGTATCCCATAACATTATTCTTTGATTATATTTAAAATTACAGTATATATAAAACATATCTAACTTTTAATGCTTAGTAATTTATTATATGAAAGTAGTATAATTCTTTATCCTTGTCAAGACTATTTGAAGTTTTCAAATTTTTTATTGTCAAAAACAAGATACTAATGAACAATTTGCCATATTAGTGCAATTATTTCCTTAGGGAAAATTTGCTGGACTTTAATATATTTTGTAGTTTTGATTGATATTCCTGTATGATTTCTAATAAGGTTTTGATGAATTATACTCCCACTAATAATAAATGAGAAGCCCTATTTATGTACATAATTGAATAATATAGATCCTTTTATTCACTTTCTTAATAGAAAACTGCCAACACTTTTAATTTCACTTAAAATATCTTACCAATTATAAGTTATGAGATTCAGTTATATTTAACAATTTTTATTTCTCCTTTTATGAGGAAGACTTTCTCAAAAGCCAAATTTTCTCAGAACATTCTAGATTAAATCATTATATGCAGAATTGTCAAGGAGGTTAAGGAAAATCCCGGAATATATTCACATTGCATCAGAGGGTCCCAAGGGCATATTTGAGAAGTATGTATTGAATTTGAGAAGCAAAATAGGTATTACTTCAATTGCCCTTTTTAAAATATATATATGGCTGTGGTAAGTAGGAGTCAATGTGAGGGAAAGGAAGTATTGAATAATGTATTCTGTATTAAGCCTTTAGAAAGTTCAGTTTTACATCAAATGTTTATATCTAGAGAATTAATAAAGTCAAGATTAAAAATGTCTTTCATGTTGAGACATGAAGTATAGATTAAAGCACAGTTGTCTATTTTCATACTAATAGTTTGGGGAAGAAAAAAATCTTTAAAATTGCTACTTTTAAAAAGATTTTAGATTTCTCCTTTAAAGCATTCAGGTTTTAAATTCTTAGGCAGGATGATGTGATTCTGCCCAAGGGCAGACGAATGTTGCTCCCTCAGAAACCCATCAGTGCCAGGTCTAAAATGGCTAGAGGAATTGCTGCAGGCAGGGCAAGCATAGGTTTCCCATATATCTCAAGTTGCCTTCCCAGCTCCATAGGCTGAGGGACTTCAACAAACATATGCATTTCGTGCAATGGCACTACCCTGTTGTGACTGATAGTAGCTGTCCAGCAATAAATCAGAGAATGATAAAATCTTTCCACATTATTCAGAATTTTAAAATTTCATATGCTCCTACCTATAAACTCAATAATATAGAGTAATATGTATAGGGCAAAATTATGCATTCAATTGTCAAATTGTATCAGTTAGTAGGCCAGTCTAACACAATCATAGAACTCAGTTTGTTGCCAATTTAAGAATAGTTCAAAAACTGAGGCATAAATTTATGCACTTTCTCAAAATATGCAAAAATCAATCCCCATTTCAGATTGATGCCTTCTTTGACATTGCTGGCTTTTCTAAATGGCAAAATATAGACAGTGTATGGGACGAGGAATTCACATTCACATTTACATCCTAGATTCTTTTAAAAAATAAATTGATCATTTAAAGCTATGCTACAAGTAAGGAAAATGTTTAAATCATTATTATTTTTATGTATTATTTATTATTAATACTATTTTAAATAAACACTGCAGTCATAGTGACAACGTTAAAAGAAGTGTTAGATGAGAGTGGGCAGGTAGAAAAGTCCAGGTAATTTGCCAAGTTGGGACATAGTGGTCTTTCTGATCTGATCTTAGAGTTGTAGGCAAAATATTTTTTCAAGTATTTTATAATATATTTTTATTAACATTATTATTATTCTCAAAATCATCAGAAAACCTATAACATAATATAAATTGATTTGAATACTTGGATAAGATGGAAAAAAGAAGGAAACCACAAGCTAGAATGTCTGTGTATATACTAAAGACATTTCTATAATGTCTTGCAGATTTAGAGTGATCTGGAACAAACTCTTATCACAGGGAAAATATTTCAAGGATTCTAAAGTGAAATTCAAATCATAATGATATTGAAATCTAAGTGGATATTGGAATCTTAATGATTCATAGGTTGAATCATTAATTTAGAGATATCCTCAAGAAAATAGAAAAGAAAAAAGGCTAAAAGCAATTAATCTGGAATAAAGCTATTTAGTTGGTAGAATTATTTGTCCTAATATTAAATAGTATGTTATTATTACTATAGCTGGTAATAATGAGGTAATACTGAACAGTTCTTAGAGAAATAAATGGACAAGTCACACAACTACCTCTTCTATAATCTCTGATTCCTATAATGTCTAAGACTACTTCAAATTTAACTATTCCAATGGCAAATTTAAAATAAATCACTTTTGATGAAAACTCTGATGATTTGAGTTGAAACAGACAGTGTTTCAAAGTCAAATTCCCCTGATTAGTAATCTATACCAACTTGATTTGGTTTCACTTTTATGAGAAATAAATGAATTTTTATGTATAAAGAATATTTTTAAATTTTTGAATAATGAAATCATTCAATATTAATATAAAATGAAGGCTATTTATAGCACAGTAAATCACATTTAAATAAATTTAAATTTTTGTTTTATCTTCTCATAAATTGTGTTTTACTATCCTGGGATAGATAACCTGTGATGGATAATAACACATGATAAATTATTTATGCAATTCTTTTCTACTGAACTTTCAGGTAAGAGTGTGTATATTGCAATTTAACAGTTAATAATGTCCACCCTGAAGTTATACTTCATTAGTTCAAATCCTGGCTCAATCAATTACCTTTATTAGCAAGATTGTTTCAAGAGCATAATTTTTTTTAGCATAAGTGGCATTTAATTTTCTTCTTTTTGTTTTGTTTTAAAAATATGTTCTGGAAAATTTAAATCTTTAAATTCATTTAAAAATTTCCTTTTTGGGCATTTTATTGCACTTTACTTCATTATGATAGCAGATATTTGTATTTTTTACAAATAAAATGTTTACAGCAACCTGTCTCTAACAAGTCATATTGGCACCATTTATGCAACAGCTCAGATAAACTTTTAGTATTTTTAGCAATAAAGCAATTTTCAATCAAAGTAGGTACATTCTTTTATTATAACTAATGCTCTTGCACACTTAAGTAGACTGCAGGTATCAGTAACTTTTACATACACTGGGAAATCAAAAACTTTGTGGACTTACTTTATTGTGATACTTATTTTATTGCAGTAGTCTGGAATTCATCCACAGTATCTTTGTGGTATGCCTTATCTTACTCGTTTATATTATTCATAGCAGATTTTAGCTATGCTATTAATATTGTCTAGAATATATCATACCTAATTCATATTTTATGATATTAATTTACACTAACATAAGTTACACTATTAACCTTGTCCAGAATATACCATGCCTAAGTAGTAATTTCTATATTATTTATTGCTATCCTATTGCTTTATATATACCATATTATGTTTGATGTACTATTATATTACTTCAAAAACAGACACTTAGTTATATAAAACCACATATCTTAAAATTAATGCATGATTAATAAAATATACTACAAGAAATACTATTGGTGCCACTGTCATGCCTTTATTACATTTCTCTCACTGATAAACCTAATGGCCCATACTTGCTCAGTAATCCCCATGTGATCAGTACTAAGTGCCTTACATTTCTTAACTATTTTAATTCTCATAATAACACCATTAAACATTGTTTCTCTTTCACAGATGGAGAGTCAGTAGTTCAAGAAAGTTAAAGGTCTTCTCCACATCACAAACCTTTAATGTGTTAGAAGCAGAACATGAAGTCAGATATTTTCACTCAGGGGGCACAATTGTTTATCCAATGCAAATACAATGCACTCCTGAGAGAAAAGTTTAAAATCCAGGTTAACAATCCCACTTATGCCCTCCCCTCTTTTTTCAGAAGGCTTTCTCTTTAATTGGTCTATTTTGTCTATGATATTTGAATGTTTTTCCTTTTTCCTTTAATGTTTCAGTGTTATTTCAAAAGCATTTAATTGTTTTATTTACTTTTGGGAGACTCTATTTAAATAATTCACCCAAATTTCCTATAAGAATAAAAAAGAATAAAGTTTTTTCCACAGGTAATCACACTTTCATATTTTCCAAACAACCTATACTATACATGCATAACAACTAAGAGATTCTTTAAACATTTTATTTTTCTTACCAAGTATTTTTTAAAAAATTAAAATGAAATCTAAAATATTTAATCTTAGTTTTTCACAAGATTATGAAATTTAAAGGTAGCTTCAATACCTATTCTTGCTCCTTCAATACTAGAAAGCATATATATTTAATTTGAGGAGCTATCTACTAAGCTGGTCTTCAAAACAGTTTTCCAATCATTGTATGAGAGCAGAAAGTATCTTCTAACTCTAAACTAAAACCCACAAGTTATTAAATGTCTTTCATGAATTTACTCCCACATATTTACAGTGTTAATTTAAATTTTAAATTTAAATTTTAAAGGTACCTGCAGAACTTTAGAAAAGTACAACTAGTTCTCTTCCTGTTTCTCTAGGACCACTTGCTCACCATTTCAGACAAATGTGAATCCATCCCAGTTCAAAAGCTCTCCAGAGAAGACTTCTTAATATACCTTAAACTGTTTTCAGTCTTGTTTTTAGTAGAATTTCCTTACTACTGACTTTACTGCTGCTATTTTAGCTTGTTTCTGTTGTTCTCCTCTCTATGGAGATAAAGAACAGCTGGCCAATATCTGCTATGTAGAAGTATTTGAAATTCTAGAATACAGTAATTAAAACCTTTGACTAACATTTTCCAAGATTTATTTGAAATTTTAAAATGTTTTAAGAATTTTCTACATGCTTCCTGTGCTCTGGAAAATGTATGTATTATTTTTAATGAATCAAACTTTTTCCCATATGTTTGAGCAGTGAAAATAATAAAGGGATGGTTGTATATGACTCTAATATACTTTTATTTGTTTAAACATGCTATTAAAGACATGTAAATACTCCTAAAAAATCTCTTTTTTAGGTCTGAAAATAAAGGGAAATGAAACAAAGGACCAAAAAGTGTTATTTCTTAATATTACTAAATTCCTTTATAAAATACATTTTGTTGGGGAATCTTAACCAATTTATGCATGCACTTGGAATACCTTGACTTATATTTCCTTTCAATAGCAAATTACCAGTTATTAGACAGGCCTCATAATCTACAAGCTTGTTCACAACCATTATCTGAAAAATTGTCACAGCCCCTGACTTCTGATATAAATGGTGACTTCATCTTAGCTTTGTTTGATAAGTGCTTACAAGACCAAAATTCTAAAATTAAAGGAGAGAAGCATGAGAATGGAAGCATTTTTAAAAGGCACACTTATAGCATCTCATCAGGAGAGTGAACTGATTTTCCTTTTTAACCCTCAAAGGTCAAGGACCAAGGCCAGCACATATTTTCTACCCCCCCCCCCTTATAGCAAGATTGAATCCAAGGATGCTTAACCATTGTTATGGTTTACATACTAGGTGTCCCCCAAAAGCTCATGTGTGGGACAATGTAAGAATGTTCAGTGGTGACTTGATTGCGTTATAAGAGCCTTAACCCAATCAGTGAATTAACTGGGATTAACCAAGTGGTAACTATAGGCAGGTAGGGTGTGGCTGGAGGAGGTGGGTCCCTGGGGGTATGTCTTTGGGGTATATATTTTGTATGTAGCGAGTGGAGTGTCTCTCTCTGCTCTCTTATCATCATGTGAGCTGCCTCCCTCTACCACCCTCTTCCTCCATGATGTTCTGCCTCACGTTGAGCTGAGGAATAGAGCCAACTGTGTATGAACTGAGACCTCTGAAACAGTTGAGGCCCCAAATTAACTTTTACTCCTCTAAAATTTTTCTTGTCGGGTCTTTTTGTCACAGCAGCAGAAAAGCTGACTGAAAGAATCACTGAACCACATCCTCAGGCCTATTTATTTTTATTTTGAGACAGAATCTCACCAAGTTGCTCAGGACCTCACTAAATTGCTGAGATTGGCCTCAAACTTGTGATCCTTGTGCCTCAGCCTCCCAAGTCTCTGCGATTACAGGTGTATACCATTGTGTCCAGTATATATTTTCTTTTAAAGATTCAGATAGTGAGTATTTTAGATTTTGCATGCCATGTTGTCTCTGTTCCAGTCAACTCTGCCATTGTAGTACAAGTGCAGCCACACACAAAATGTAAACAAATGCATGAGACTATGTCCCAACAAAATTTCATTGCAAGCACATGAGGCAGACCAGAGTTTACCTGTGGGCTATTGCTTACCAATCTAGGACAAAAAGTGCTAAAATGTGTTGATGCCTTTGGGCTTCCTGTACCCACACTCCCATATTTCTTTGCTGCTAGAACTCCAAAGGACCAAGCTGTTGCAAGAAGAGAGGTACATTTCAAATCCAAAAGATTTAACATTCTCTTGATATATTGTGTTTGTTCTTGGGACACCAACACCATTTTCCTTGTGCAGCCTGGCTAAGGTACATCATGACCTCATATCTCAGATACACTGCTCAAGTTTCCTAAAGGAAGACTTTTTATTTGTCATCATTTAGAGCAAAATCTGTGTTTTCCCACCATCAGAGACTAGTATGCAGGTCCCAAATTTCGCTCCTAGTGATTAAATACCCATTTATTTCTGCTATATTTCTTTCTCAGTTGCTCAGTCCAAAAATATGAGAGTCATTATTTGCTCATTTCCCCTGTATATCTAATACATTAGAGAATTTGTTAACAGTGATTGGAAACACATGCATGCCCCACCATCATGGTGCTACCCCATAGTTTGAGTCATCATTATTTCTTCTCTGGATTGCTAAATATATTGTATCACCCCAATCTATTTTTGGTAGAATAATTAGATAATTAGAGCATAATATGAACATATCCAAGTCACTCCATATGTCCCCAACTCAAGCAGAGTAAAAGCCAAGATCATAATAGTGGGCATGACCCTGCTGTATGGAATCTCTGCCACCTCCCTACTGATATATTTCTAAGCATCTACCATTCTCATCTGCTCTCTGGAATCCCATCACACGAGCTTCTTTGCAGTTTTTCTGACCACACTAGGAACACTTTCTACATGGCATACAAAACCTAAAATATTTAGTCTTAATATTTCTAAATGGTTCCCAACCCACCTTTGCTTTACCAATGTTGTGAACACTTTATTTTCTTTGGTATAATTGCACATCCTTTGAATACTTATGTGGTCTGCTATTTTTTACTGCAACCACTCCTCCCTCATCTCCCAAATTCCCACTTACTCTGCTTTACTTTTTTTCCCTATATCATCACTGTCTACCATACTATAAAATTTAAAATATTTACATGTTATATTTATTGTTCTTAACTTTCTACAGCTGCTACTTTGCAAAATTCTGATGATATGAATTTTTTTCTGCTTTATTAACTGATTTTTCTCAAGCATCAAGAGCAGTGCTGTATCAGAGAAGAGATGAACCCCTCCAAAAATATGCTAAGTAAAAGAAGTCAGTAACAAATGGCCACATATTGCATTATTCCATGTGTGAACCATCCAGTTTAGGGGTTTGTGTGTGTGTGTGAATGAAAGCATAAAGCAGATTGATGTCTGCTGGGACTAGAGCAAGTATGCATGGGGAGTAATTGCTTAATAAATATGGAATTTTCTTGTAGGGTGATGGAAACACTTTGGAATGAAAGGTGGTAGTTGTACAATTTTGTGAATGAACAGAATGCCAATGAATTGTTCTCTTTAAAATGGCTAATTTATGTTAGTACTGAATTTTACTAGCATAAATTGGTAAAGTGACATACTATACTAAAGGTTTCTTTTAAGAAAAACTTTAAAAATGTATGAATAAACCTCTATAAAATGGCTTTCCCTGTAAAGACACTAATATAGGAGTTCACATGCTTTAGGAAAAGACTTGGCAATCTAAAGCTGGAGACTGCTAGAAAGTTGGTATGTGCCATGACGACACAGTGTTAGAAATTTGATTGGATTCATGAGACCTCAAGTCATGCCCTCAAATGACACTGGCCCTCTACCCATGAATGCACAATCTATATGCACAAGATCAGTTACTTATAAATCACACATTCTCCACATCTCTGCTGAACAAAGTCCTTTGTATGTTTGGGAAGGCAACAGTTCCCACTTGTTAACTGAGAATGCACACTTAGAGTTAGATAGAACCTATAAAACCAGAACCAAAGGACCCACTGACTAAAATCATTGCAAATGTTCACACACTGCCATTGAGATGCATCAGAAATCTAAATTACTCTGACACGAATAGTTCATAAATCTGTCCAGACCCATTCTGGACTTCTTGCTTCAAACAATGGACAGTTTCTGTGGACTTTGCCCTTATTGGCAACTCTTTTTTTGGTGGGGGCGGGGGGAGTACAAGGGATTGAATTCAGGAGAACTTGACCACTGAGCCACACCCTCAGCCCTATTTCATATTTTATTGAGACACAGGGTCTCATTGAGTTGCTTAGCACCTCACTTTTACTGAGGCTGAGTTTGAACTTGCTATCTTCCTGCCTTAGCCTCCAGAGCCGCTGGAATTACAGGCGTGTGCCACCACCGCACCCAGCAGCATCTCTGAATACAGTGATTGCTATTATCTAATTTCTAGGATATTTGAGGATTGCCACTTTTTATCCTGCCTGTCGAGATTTTCCTTTTTTAATCCAGTCAACCTACAGCCTTGAATAGCTGCAATACAGCTGATTTCCAATTTGAATTTCAGCTTTTTAATTTGAGCAACCCTCTGTAAACAATGTCATTTCTCTACTATATTCTGATAAACACTCAAAGAAAATAGTCCATTTGGCTTTGAATCAGAACAATATTTACAATGGTCCAACAGAGCTCAAAGGCATAGGAACCTCCTATTCAATTATGATATGTACCCTCCTTGGTGCTATAATGTATATAAGTGAGCACACCCTTTGCATTTGGGGATGAATCTCCCTCCATCTATAATGTTGTTCGAACACAACCCAAGATATTATGAACTTTTCAGATCTTGAAATAATTTTCTGTGTTTGGTAAATGTAAACAATTTTAATTGAAGTCCAATAACTGGCTAATAATTGCCTCTGAAAGTAGCATATGTATAGGCAAAGTCAGGTAATTTTCTAATACAAAATTCCCACAATAACCACTGGTTGGCACTCATGGGCTGTTGCCAAATATTCCTATTGGTAGATGTGTTGCTAGAAATGCAATGCCATTTGAAGATTGTAATAGTGTGATCTTCTTATGATTTAGTTGTGAGGTATCCCCCAAAAACTAATGTGTGAGACAAAGCAAGAAAGTTTAGAGGTGAGTTGATTGGGTTATGAGAGTTTCAAGTTAGTACATTAATTCCCTGATAGAGATTCACTAGGTGGTAACTATAGGCAGGTAGGGTATGGCTGGAGGAGATAGGTTCCTGGGGGCATGCTTTTTGGGTATGTATTTTATCCTTGTTTTGCTTCATCTCAGGTCCTGAGGAATGGAGTGGGCTATCTATGAACTGAGACTTTTGAAACTGTGAGCCCCCAAAATAAACTTTTCTTCTAATTGTTCTTATTAGGTCTTTTGGTCACTTCAGTAAAAAAGCTCACTAAAACAGATCTCAAATGAATCCACTGGGTGATAGTTCTTTGAAGCTCAAAGTGAACCTGCAGGCATTCAGAATACCATGGATAGTTCTGTCATTTTCCTTTTATCTTTGTTAATATAGGCTACTGAAATTTTCAGATGAGGTAGGTACTGTGTTTGCCAGTGTTCAAATCTTGTTTTGATTTTAAGATAATAACCTATTTTGATTATTTGAAGAATATATCTCATATCTCTGGACTAAGTAATTCCTTATAATCATAACATTTACTTTAACTCAATCTGCCACTCCTTTGTGATTCTATGATGAGCATTGAAATTCAGCTTTAGTTTAACAGGCAGATAGAGTTGTTGATATTATATAATAAAAATAACAAATAATATTTTCTCAATTGAATCATATCTAAGTTTCATTTCAATAAGCTGTGGAAATAAGCAGGACTGTTTAAAAATTCCTGAGAAAACACATAAAATAAGTATTGGAGTCCATTACGCATGAATTCAACTTGGCTTTGATTTTCTTGCAAGGTAGAAATTAAGAAAAAAGTGTTAGTACAATCGATCACAGAATACCAATCTCCTTTATCTTGCTACCTAGCCTGAATTGTTAATTCTATATTGAACATAGCTGATACTTTTGGAGGTACAAATGTGTTCAGTGTTTTGTACTATATAGTTAAATTTCAGCTTCCAAAAGTTTTTCTTTTGTGGCCATATTTCCTTGTGGACCACAAAAAAAGAGATTTGTGAATATTAGTACAATTATATTTTAATATGTTTTTTAAACTTGAGATAAAAAAATTCTTGATGGCTTTTGTGTATTGTTTTAAAATAACTATATGAGTACTTTATATAACTCTAAAGGTTCCACCTAAAACACAAAACTAAAAAAAGATAAAGAGAAGATTTTCATGTGAACCAATTTTGATCATTTCATTTGAACCATATTTTTTACTGTTTATACCTTCTCAGCAATGTAGTCATATCCTCCTGGGTTAACTATCTTTATCTTTCAATCTTTTCTATTTTATGGCATTGTTCAGCAGTGTCCAGTAAAATTCCTTCACCACACCAAGAGTCTTTTATCCATAATGGCACAAAAAGTCTCAGATCCCCTTCTTGGGATTGTGTCAAAACATCATAGACTGACTTTCACTCAAAATCATAATCCAGGTTTTAACTTCACATTGTTTTTGTATGGAGTATCCTTCACATAAGCCTGCCCTATGAGCAATACAGGCTTGGAAGTAGCATGGGTAATTGGAGCAGATTCCTTGCTATCATTTTTCAGTCATCATTTGGGTCAGAAGCATAAAATTTGGGGACAATTTAACATTTTTAATAACCAATTAAATATTGCTTCTAGTCTCAATATTTTATTCTATTTAGTACCTAGATATGGGATTATATTATGTTCTTTATCCAGTTATATTTTATGCACATCTTCCAATGGCTGAACAGGTTGAGAGATTTGCTGTATATTCACATTTCTGTAGAGATTGAAGGTAATTACAAATCTTAATAGGACTCATCTTGCTTAGCATCACATAGATGAGATGATACGAAAATAGGTCTAGAGTCATCAATGCATAAATAAAATTGCATAAATACATTTCAGCAATGGTTCACCAGGAAGCTGTTGATATCGATTTACAAAGTGACTTAACTCTTTGACTGATTATCTCTCCCTTTAGGTTGTCTATTTGTTCTTTTCCTCTATAAACTACATAGAGTCTGATGTGATTATTTATCAGATGGGGTTGCCTTCTGGTCAAAGGAAATATCTGCATAACTCCCATTTGGCATTTTTGTTCTTTGTAGTTAGCATTTACCTTTAGCCACAGCTTGGCAGACCTGAAAACCTCCAATTTTTTGTTAGATATTTTCATTTTCACCAAAATAGCCAACATCAACAAAGGAACCTAAGGAAGCCAACTTCCAGGAAAGCCCCCAGTAATCTCTTTCTGGTAATCCTATCCTTCCACATTGTGCCAGTTTTGGTCTGTGTGACTAACAGCATATAGGAATAGTATATTACTCCCAAGAGTAAGTTGAAAGAGGCTCAAGTTGCTATCTTGGAAGTTCTTTCCTTAGCTCATGATCTCTGTTGAATAACTTGCTCAGAGGAAGCCAATTTGCCATTTTCTGATCAGCCTTATATAGATGTTTACATGGCAAGGAACTAGAACATCAGAGCCACATCCAGCAAGGAACCAAGACCCATCAAAACCATATGAGTAAACTGGGAAGAGAGTTCTCTAGCCCAGAATGAACCTTGCAATGACTGCACTTAGGTTGACAGGATGAAATATTTTGAGAGGTCTAACATAAGATCATCTGGTTAGCTTCTCCCAGAGTCCTCACTCTCAGAAACTTGTATAATAATAAATGTTTAAAATAAATATTTAATAGCTGCTAAGATTTAAGTGACTTGTTATGAAGTAAAAGAAAAGTGATAGAGTACCAAGTGCTTGATTGACTTCCAGTCTCTCTCAAATTTTAAAAATGTTTTTGGACATAAAAAGGAAATTACAACATATCAGAATTTGTGAGATGCACTGAAAACAATACCCGAGGAAAATTAATTGTATTTGACATATTAGACAAAAAGATATACAAGCAATATAAGTTTAAATCTTAGGAAAATAGTATAAGAACAACAAGTTAAAACTAAATAAACAGCAGAAAAATAATAAAAATTAGAGCACAAATCAGTGTAATTGAAAATGGAGCATCAATTTATAAAATCAACAAAAACAAATGCTGTTTTTTTAAAAGATTAATAAATTTTCTAAAACTGGCCAGGTCAACCAAAATAAAACAGAAAACAAAACAGTAAGTATTAATGTCATGCAAAAAGATTATCACTACTACTACTAAAATATTAAAAAGATTATATAGAAATGCTATGAATAAATACACTCACGTTTTGGATGTCTTAGGTAAAATTGACAAATTTTGTAGACATTATCTATCAAAATTCAAAAAAGGAGAAATAGATAATTTTGAATACAATTCTATTTATTAAATAAATTGAATAAATAATTGATAACTTGCACAAGAAAAAGCAACAGACCCAAATTTTTTCCCTGTAGTAGTCTATAAAATATTTAAGGAGGTAAAGATATAAATTCTCTACAATATATTCTAGGAAATAAAAGCAGAAGGCATTCTTCAAAATTCATTCTATGAGATCAGCACCATCCTAATACCAAAACCAAAGTTATTATAAGAAATTAAAACTATGGATGGATATTCTTCATAAATACAGATACAAATATCCTCAACAAAATATTAGCAGTTAAAATCCATCAACATATAAAAATAATTATATGCCATGACCAAGAGAAATTTATATCAGATATGCAAGGCTGGTTCAACATTTGAAATCAATTAATGTATTCCATTATATAAACTGTGTAAAGAAGAAAAATTGTATGCTCATATAGATAGAAATTATATTTAATAAAACCCAGTACCCATTTATGATAAAAACTAGAAACAAACTAGGAATAAATGTGTACTTTCTTAACTTTGTAAAAACCCACTTACAAAAATCTTTACATTTAACAATATATTTAGTGGTCAGAAACTATGTGTTTTCCTCTTAAGATCAGGAACATGAAGAAGATGTTCCCTCTCAAGACTCTTACCTAACATTGTGCTAGAAAGCCTAGCTAATGCAATAGGCAGGAAGAACTAATAAAAGTATACAGCCTGTAAAGGGAGAAATAAAACTGTCAAAATGTCTTTGTCATGAAAAACATAATTGTCTATGTAGAAACTATGCTATAAAAAACAAAGGAAAAAAAAAAAAAACTCCTTGAACTAATAAGCAATTGTAGCAAGTTGGGAGAATATAAGATTAAAAATAGAAAATTGATTGCTTCCCTATTTTTCTCTCCAGCAATTGAAAAATTAACTTTGAACTTAAAAATACATCCTCATTTACATGAACTCACAATAAAGGAGTATTCAGATGTAAATTTAACAAATTGTGTACAAGATCTACTTGAGGAAAACTACAAAACTCTGAAGAAAGAATTGTTTTAAAGACTTAAATAAATGAAGTTATAGGCCATGTTCATGAAGAAGAAGACTCAATAATATTAAGAAGTAACTTCTTCCCAAATTTGTTCTATGGATTTAATGCAATGCAAAAAAAAATGTTCCAGCAAATTTCGTTATGGATATGGATATAAATTGATCCTGAAGTTTACATGAACAGTCAAGAGACTAAAAAGCCTATACAATGCTCTGGGGAAAAAAATGAGAGGACTGATACTATCTGTATCCAAAGCTATTTAATCTAGATAGTGTGGTAATGGTGCATAAGAGGAGAAATGGATCAATAGCAGAGAATGGAGAGCACACTCACGAATGTGATCAAGTATGCCTTGCTCCAGAAAGAAGCAGAGATAAGCCAAAAGTAATTTCACTCAGAAACCCTCCAGGGAGGACCCAGGTAATCTGTCCTATGACTTCTGACCCCCAGCAAACATGGCATTAATACATGCTTGCTGTTTTGAGACACTAAATTTGTGGTAATTTCTACCACAGTAATAGAAAACTAATATAGCCACTGTTTTAAGTGCTTAAGGTAAAAAGTGATGGGATTTCACAAATAAGCTCTCAGCCAGGGTGTTATACCAAGTGGGCAAAACCATTTGCTTTCCCAAATAAAAGAAGGTGCCAACATGAACAAGAGGAAAATAAGAAGAATCAAATAAATACAGAAATGTTGAGGTTCAGTGACCCTAAGTGAATTGTGCAAAGTCCAAAAAATAATAAAAATATATACACACACACACACTCACATAGGTAGATATAGTTCATATACTTTATTCTAATAAATAAAGGACTATGATAAATATGAAATTCTACAATTTGCTACAGGTATATTTTCAAAGATATTCATGAAAACCAAATTATATAGATTAAAATAAATAAAATTAATTCCATTTAAACACTATTAAACACAACTGGGAAAATTAGCTTATTGTAAAAATGTTTTTAAATTATTTGCTTATGGTCTATGTCTAGTAAAACATTTAAAAAGTTATTTTATGAAAAAAATTCCAGTATTCAGTGGTTACCTGAATAAATAATACACAGATCACTAATAATAAATGTTTCTACAAAGGTTATATATAATTATATCAGACAAGAAAACTTTATGGCCCTGCATTTACTGCCAGATTTATATAACTGGAGTCATGAGAAACAGAAGTCTCTGCCTTTGAATACTGAAAGGAGATACTAAGGTTTCATAAGGGCATCATATAGTTTGCTATAATAGTAAATGACATAGACTTCAGATTGTTTTCTAGTGTAAATGGGCCCACATTTAAGGAGTTTTGTTTTTCTGCCCTCCATATAATTTGTTTATCAGTTAGTTATTTCTCTTCTTTTCCTCTCTTGCAGAACTTCAGGCCTCAACACCTACAGAGTCCTATATAAGTCCAGGAAGTTAAGCATTCTGGCTTCTCCTTGGGAAGGGACTGTGAGAGGTATAATAGTGGAATCAGGAACAATGATGAAGAAACTATTTCTGAAATACAGTAAAAAAATGTATCACTTGATATAGAATGACATTAGTGAAGTAGTTAAGGCATCATTCAATTTCGTACTTATTGTGAAGGTGGAACAGACAGAGCTTGTTGATAAACAATAGAGAGAATTGAGAATGACATCTAGATATTAGGCCTATGTAATTAATTAATACCCTCTCTTTATAGTCATACTTGGGAAAAAATAGATCTGTAGAAGAAACTAAATTTGGGGAAGGACTCAAAATGGTGGATTACAGAAGCTTGCTTTTCTGACCGCTCCAAGGAATGAAGCCAAGAATTCAGATACACAGCTTCTCACCAAGGTGACACAGGGAAACTATTCTAGGAATTAACTCTGGATATGCAAAACAGATTAGGGAATCAAGCAGTTGGATAGAACAATATAAAGAAATCCACAGTACTTCTACTGCTGCCAGTGGCACCAGTTGGTGTGATCTCCTTTGCTAAAATTAGTCACTTCAGAGTATGCCTGGGCAAGTGTTACCCCACCGAGAATTCAAAAGGGTAAGGGAGGAATTGAGTGAGTTTGGAGACCAACCAGAGAGTCCTAAAAACAAGTTCATATGTGTCTAGGGGGAATAAAAAATGACCACTCCCATACACAAGTGAAACCCAGGGGTTTTCCCTGGGGAAGAGTCTCTCATTGAGGTCCAGCAATTGCACAAATGGGAAGGCAGGGTGTGTGAGCTGATTTGAAGTCTTCAGACCAATCCAAGGAAAAGCTTGAAGACTAAGCCCAAACCCCACCCCCAGGAGTCTTGCATATGGGTTCTGCTATCATTACCTAAAACACCTGAGAAGAATATTTGGAACTCCAAAGGAAACAATTCCCTCAATTTTCATCAAAATCCTCTGCTTTATTTTAGTGTTTTGTTTTTTTTTCCCCCTACTCACTGTTCAATTGTGACCTGAATGGTTCATGGACACTTATACATATCTATACCTCTTTTTTGTTTGTCTATTACCATTCCTAGCATTTTTAAGGCAGTTGTTTCTCACATCAATATTTTGAGGATTAAGACATTTTATGAGAATATATCAGTTTTGTACTATTTTATTTTAGTTTTATTTTATTAGTAGTTTTTAAATTTTTATTCTATACACTATTTTTCTCACTTATCTGTTTCACTAAATTCTTTCTCTCTTTTCCTTTGCTAACAGCCAACCTTTATTGATCTATCACTCATCCTCTATTTTCTACTTCTATTTTATCTCCTCTTTCCACATAAACATTGCACCCTACAGTACTTCTTTTCTATCCCTTTTCACAACTTAATATGATAAATCTGTATGTAAACTTACTGTTTTGACCATGGACAATAACTGATGATATTATCTCTGTTTATTCTCATAATTATCATAGTAGATGCCAAAGCAGGCACTATTTGGTTTGATGCTATAAATTGTTTGCAGTGGTTGTTATTATTATCTGTCTCCTCCTAAACTATGAGGCAGTGGAAACTTTCAGAGTCCCTATCAGCCCACAGGGTAGAATCTCTACTACCTGAAAACTATACTGTCAAGTGGGCAGACACACAAACAACATGAAAAAGCAAGAGAACAAATGGCCTCAAACAAATCAATATAATTCAACAAAAAAATTCATTGATGCTACAATGGAAAAATGACAGAAGAGTTTAGAGTGTTCATAGTTCAGTTCATCTGTGAGGTAAAAGATGATGTAAGGGAGAAAATAAAGAAAGCAAAATATCATGTCAATAAAAAGAGATTTGGGGGAAAAAAAACAAGCAAAAATCCTCAAAATGAAGAAATCAATAAACCAAATTAAAAATTCACTGGAAGGATTCAGCAGACTAGGCCAATAAAAAAGCAGAATTTCAGGCAATGAAGATGAAATATATAATCTAGAATATATATAATCAATAAAATAATATCTGAAAATTTCCCAAACCTTAAGATAAAATGGAAACTCAAATACAGGAGGCATACAGGATCCCAAATACACAAAATTACAACAGATCCACACCATAGCACATAGTCATGTAAATGAGCATCATACAGAATGACAGAATTTTAAAGCCTGCCAGAGAAAAATAACAAGTGATTATAGAGGCAAACCAATTCAGATCTCATTTGATTTCTCAACCCACACTCTTAAAGTTAGGATATCATGGAATAACATATACCAAGATCCATAAAATAAATGGATGCCAACCAAGAATACTATACTCAGAAAAATTTTCATATTTATTATGAAATAAAAACTTCCATGAAAAACTAAAGTTTAAAAGAATTCACAGCTAGAAAGCCTGCACTACAGAGCATTCTCAGCAAAATATTTCATGAAGAAGAAATGAAAAATAAAAGAGAAATCAGCAAAGGGAGGAACTACACTAACAATTGTTCAATCATAGGAGAAACTAATTCAAATTAAAAACCAGACATAAAGTAAAATGACATAGAATAAAAATCATTTCTTAATAATAACATTGAATATAAAACTCATCAATCAAAACATTTTGACTGGCAGTTTGGATTTAAAAACAAGACCCAACAATATGCTGTCCCTATGCTGACTCAACTCATAGGCAAAGACATGCACAGATTGATGTTCAAAGGATGTGAAAAAACTTATAATTCACATGAATCTCAAAAACAAAAAGGGGAGCTGGGTGCAGTGGTGCATGCCTGTTATTCCAGCAGCTCAAGAGGCTGAGGCAGGAAGATCGTGAATTCAAAGGCAGCCTCAGCAAGCATGAGGCACTAAGCAACTCGGTGAGACCCTGTCTCTAATAAAATCTAAAACAGGGCTGGGGATGTGGCTCAGTGGTGAAGCATCTATAATTCTAGCGGCTCGGAGCCTGAGGCAGGAGGATCTCAACTTCAAAGCCAGCCTCAGTAACTTATCAAGGCTTGGTAATTCAGTGACACACTGTCTCTAAATAAAATACAAAAAAAAGGCTTAGGATGGCCCACTGGTTAAGCACCCCTGTATTCACTCTCCAGTAACAACAACAACTTACTATTAAAAAATAAAAATAGTAAGGATTTTTTTCTTCTTTATTATCAAATCAACATATTTACCAGGAAATTTTTGAATCTATTGACCATTTTATTTGTGATATATAGCAATAGTTACTCAGTCTTGAAAATATTATTTATATAAGAGATCTTTCTATGTAAATAAAGGCATATTGAAGCCCTTACTAGACAATGAATGCCTATATAATTACCTCCACTCAATTAGAATATGCACAAAGTTTGAATTATCCAATGTATAGCAACAGAGAATGATGGTTTTCTTCTTAATCCCAAAGAACTGTTTATGTAGCTAATATGCTTTCTCTTGCTTTTTCAGTAAATTATATTTTGTGTTCCCTCAAAATTTGAGGTAAGCCTCTTAAGGGTTAAAAATATGTCCCATTCATAATGATATTTTCCAGGTTCAATATTTTTTATTATAAACATTTTTAATACTTACTAATAAAGAAATGGAATGATTAGGCCTAGTCTCATTGAGAAACCTGAAGTAAATTATAAATTTCTGAAATGATAAATTTTAGTATGCTACATATTTATCTTCAATTATCTGATATTGAAAAATAATAAATTGAAATCACAATTTCTTTTTCCTGCTACTTACTGTAAATAATATAACTAAGCAGTGGGTCATTGAAGAAATATCACCAAATCACAGCAACCACTAGAATAAAACAAATATTTGAACCTAAAACAAAAGAAGATTTGCATATGTGCCCGGCAAGAAATCTATTGATTAGAATGAATTATATCTTCATATTTAACAATCAAAAATAAGGAAATTAAAAGACTAAGCTAAAAAGAGAGAGAGAAAATTAAAAACAATAGGGAAAAATCAGACAAATTAAAAAGTATTTCTTAGGAAAGTTCAAGAAAATTGACAAACTATTAGTTAAGACATACTTAGAAACAAAAAATAAAAAGAGAAGTGATGCAATATACTAAAATCAGGAATAAAAAAGAGGTGTCACTACTGATATTTAAGTAATAAAATATACTAAAAGGAAAATGCCATAAACAAGTGTATTCCAACACCTTACATAACTTAAGTAACACGAAAGCATTCTTAGCAACACAAGAGGAAATATGAAAAATAACATAGAACATACCAAGTAAAAGGAATATATTGGTAATTTTAAAATATGCTACAAAATAAGCTTGAACTCATGAGACTTTCACCACTGAGTTCAGCTCAACATTTTTAAAACATCAATCCTTCACATTCTAACTAACCTTATGGACTGCTCTCTAATTCACACTTTGAGGACTATAGAAAGATAAAGTTTTCATGAGGAAACCTGAATTTCATTTCCTGTAAAAAATGTAAATCATGATGATGTATATTTTATTATAAAGATGCAAAGTTGGCTTAACATACAAAATTCAATAAACCAGAAAAAGCATTTTACAAAATACAATCTGTTTTCATTTAAAAAAAATCACCAACAGCTTTGAGAGAAAGGGGCTTCTTCAACCTAATAAAAGCAGTCTATCTGCAACTAACCTCATATAGAGCAGTGAAGTCTGTGTTCTTCCCTTCATATCAGCAACAGACAAGATGTCCACTCCCATCACCTCTATTCAACTTGATATGAGAGATTCTTGCTAAAGAAAAGAGACAAGATAGAGAAATAACCAGGCATCAAGATTGAAAAGAAAAAGTGAGATATACCTATTCACAGAGGGCAATATTTTTTATGTAGAAAATCTCAAGGGGTTAATTAAAATTGTATAGGATTTTTTTTTTTTTTTTGGTACTGGAGATTGAATTCAGGGGTACTTGACCACTCAGCCACATTACTAGCCCTATTTTATATTTTATTTATAGACAGGGTCTCTTTGAGTTGCTTAGTGCCTCACTGTTGCTGAGGCTGGCTTTGAACTCGTGATTCTCCTGTCTAAGCCTCCCAAAGTGCTGAGATTACAGGCGTGCGCCACCATACTCAGCTAAAATTGTGTAGAATTTATAAATGAGTTCAGCATATCAACAGAATATGAAATCAACACTCAAACTTAATTATATTTCTATATATCACTGATGAATAATCTGAAAATGAAATTAAGAAAATGTTTCCATATAAAAGAGAATCACAACAACAAAATACTTATAAATAAACTTTCAAAAGGAATCCAAAATTGTACACTAAAAACTACAAAATATTATTGTAAAAACTTTAAAAATATCCAAATAAATGGAGAAAAATTCTGTGTTCATGCATGAATACAAGGTGAGAAAATTGAACTATTATAAATGTTATGTATTCTATAAGGATTAATTTAATATCGGTCTGAAGAAGATTATAATAAAAATACATAATGTAATACTCAGAGAAATCACTAAAAAATTTATCTAAGAATAATAAAAGAATAACAAAGTCATTCAAATGACATGTTAGAAAAGATTTAGTTAAAATCAAGTCATAAATAAGGAACACAGGAATCAAAAAGACAAATCATATTTTTTAAAAAAGTAAATTTGCAGATAAAAATCCAAAATAAGTAACAATAAAAGGGGATGGAACAACAACAACAAAAAATTGTGCGGTAGACAAAGGGGAATAAAGGGAAGGCGGAAGGATGGGAAGAGGAAAGACAGTGGAATAAATCTATTTTCCTATGTACATATATTAATATACCTCTGTGAATTCCACCATTGTATATACCCACAAGAAATTAATTAAAAAAAAGAACTCTGGGAAAATGGCATAAAGATCAGTAGATTAGAGGAAAGGGAGCAGGGGCTAGGGGTACAGGAGGGGAGGTACTGGAAACTAAATTAAAAGTAGATATATTCCATGCTTTTATAATTATGTTAAAATAGATTCTATTGTCAGTGTATAAGTAATATTTCTAGGATTTAGCACATACCAAGTTATGAAAATATCTTAATAAATGTAAAATGACTAAACTCCTACATCATATTCTCCAATAATAATGACATGAAATTTAAAAATGAAAATATAAAAATCTGCAGTTATTTGGAAATTAAATAGTATCTAAGTATCTTTTGGAAAAAATAAAAAATTCACAAGAGAATGTTTTTTACTTGAGTGGAAAAACTCAAAGACAACATATGAAGGGGTATGGAATGAAGTTAAAGGGCTTAGATGGAAATGTATGCAATCGGAGTAAACATTGGGAAAGAATTCATAGCTTAAATAAATAACCATATCTTCTACTTCAAAGAAAATCATCATTGAAGTCCAGAATAAGTAAAAATGAGGAAAAATAAAAATTACATTAGAAATTAACATAATTTTGTATTAAACACAAATTTGAAAAGTTGAAGCTGAAATTTGGCTTTGAAAATAATGAGCAAAGTTGACAAACGTCAGCAAGATAGACTTAGAAAACACAGAACAGAGAGAGAATGAGAGAAGAACAAAATCAGGAACAAAAGAGGGGCATATTACTGGATTGACAAAATTTGAAGATTATGAGCAATACATTATGGCAATACATTATGGCAATACATTAGACCTTTTTAATTAAATATATTTCTGGGGAGAATTAATGAACAAAACTCATTCAAATCTGAATAAATCTGTAAAAATAACATAATGATATGGAAAATTAATTTTTTTCTCAGAAATCAAAGTGCAGGCAAGGAAAAATCTAAAACTGTGATATTGCTGAAGTTGTGGATGAATTAGCTGAAACACAATAAAACCGCTGAAGACATAATTAGGATACCAGAGAATAAGCAGGACAGCCTTATTCTTATTCTTGTGTGCCTTGTCATAGATTCAATAGGAACATCTATCATTAATACTCTTCCTTAACTATGACTGCTAACAAATTAGGTATTTTAATATTGTTTTGTTTGAATGACTTGTCTAAATTCTCAAATGAGTTCTGAATAATTGTCTTGTGGGTCTACACTTCTAACATGCTACCTTATTTCATGGCTCTTATTTTTCTGATGTTCTGATTGAATTTGTGTGTGTGTGTGTGTGTGGTGTTTTTTTTTTATCTCAAATTGGCTTGGGTTAACATTTTCTCTCAGCTCTAAACCCATTTGTTCCCTGATTTCGTTAGTATGCAATCAGCTTTAGCAAATCATTCTTTTAAAAGAACCTGATAAGTCACTCCTGAGGGCCACTCATGGCAACTGGATGGCGGAAGAATGACAAATTTGTTGCTATTTTGGGGGGGAAAAACTTTCATTGCATTTTTAGAGATTCATTTGAATACTACTTCAAATCATGTTCTATTATGAACAAAAGAGAGAAAAAAATCTCTGCTCATATGTAGTAATAGAATTATTTTTGCCAAGGAAAGTAACCTCTTGATTTTAGGACAGTATGATATGTTTGCCCAATTAACAAAATGCAGTCAGAAATCAGAGAAATAGCATTTGTAATGTCCAAATATAATAGCTCTTTAAATTTACTAGGAATTACAATGTGCCCAGGATCCACATGTATAATGCAGCATTAATGAAAAGCTGATTGTGACTCTTTGAATGAGTGCCCAAAATCTGCCTACCTGAAATAAAGTAGCAAAATTCTACTGTGAAGCTCTGCTAAAATCGAGCTGGTAATAAAATTACTTAACACTAAGAAGCAAAGATCTTCATTACCCTCTATTATTTCACCAAAGTAATATGACCTAAATACATTACATACTCATTTCTAATTTTGTTCCCTTCTAACGTATGTACTCCTTTCTAAAGAATGTACTCTTAACTTACTAAAAAATGTTCCCACAAATATACACTTTGAGGTATTATGTATCCAAATTAAGGATATTCTCTGAGTTTTCTGCTGATAAGTGTTGAGATACAGAAAAGAGAATTATGAGAGTAATGTCTGCCATTTCAGAATTTTTCAGAACCTGTCTTATGAGAAACATAAGAACAAAAATGACATAGCTTCTCTTTAATTCCCTCTGACTGTGTGCATCCGTGTGATGTATACTGTGTAGTGATTCTTCACATTAACTTTTATAGGAACCATAGGAATGAAGTCCCTACAAATATCCAAAGATCATTAATCAAAATATCATAAAATACACATACAGCACATATATGTGCTAATTTTAACCATATAATTGATAGGTAGCAGACAGACATGGTTGGTGAAAACAAGAGGTTAAGGGGATAATTCTACAGACTGAACCTACTGCTTTCTTCTAAAAAGCAATTTACCTGAGACCACTCTACCCTTGCTTGGCTTAAGTTAATAGGATATGCTTGTATTCCTCAGCAACAACCTGTAATCTGCAGGAGAAATGCAGGCCCAAAGGCTTCTTCCTGCAGGTAAGAAGAACACAACTTTCCTGAAGGGGAAACTTTTGTGACCTTCATATAGATCAGATTCCAGGACTCAGGGAGATAAGACAATTAGGAGAAAAGTCCCCCAATCATAGAATCTGTAAGAACAAGTTCCAGTTACAGCTGATTGTCTTGAATATTAAACATGTCATTATAATGGTGCAATCTCTCCTGCATGGGGTAAGACCATATGCAGTAGAGGATTGAAAGTCTGGTGTGATCCTGCTGTCATTCAAAAGTCAAGAGGAAGACCTGGTTGGGACTCTTTAGAAACTTCCCTGGGATCCCCAGTGAAACAGGAGGTCAGGAGGGGTGTGCCATTCCATTCTTCTCTTAAAGAACCAGCTTTCTTCTTTCTCCCTTGAGAGTGTTCCCCTTTTGTCTTTTGTAGCATCTTCTAATAAACTCATGCCTGCCACTGTGTGACTCAGTTGAAATTCTTCAGGCAAGGTTGTAAAAACTGGTAGTCATAGACCCTTGTGGTTGTTTTGGTTTACCTTACTCTCTAATACAGTCAAAAAATAATATAGTTTTAAAATCTGACATTTAGGTAGAAATTTCTTATTTTTTAGTGAAATTTCTTGCATTCTCAAAGCTTTATAAAATTGTTTCATTAGTTGATATTCACTCAAGAATTTTATATAGCCCTACAAAAGATGCACGAAACAAAACAGAATTGATCCATGATCTCTCAGACCTTGCAATGCATTAAAGATGACAGATACACAACTTAAAAATTTGGATGCAATGACTGTAATTTAAAGCCTGGAATTGTGTGGTAATCTATAATAAAGGATTATAACCTCTTGAAGAACATGGTGGTTTTTAAAGAATTCATTATGTTTGTACTGAGACATAAAATTTGCTCAAGGCAGATAATATGTTTAAGGTCTTTAGGAGGCAAGAAATACAACTAATTGGAGCAAAGAAAGGAACTACTATATGTTTTGGGTAAGAAACAGAAAATGAGAACACGAGGAGTAGGAATGACATAGAAAAGACCTCTGAACATTTTGTTCTCCATATAAGCAATGAGAATGAAACAGGCAAAATAAAAATAAATAAACAAAAAGTCAAAATCAACTATTTTAGACCTCTGGAAATTAACCAGGTTTAATTCTAGAAAAAAACAGATGAATATTGGAAAGAACAATGAGTTTTGTGGTTTTTTAATTTGCACTATTCAATTACCCTTTCTCCACCTCTTTAGTAGTCTTGAAAACCAACAAACCTGCAGGCACTGGAGAGAGAACAAAGAGGCTGGAGTTCCTCCAAAGGCACATTCCAAGATAACTGTTGTTATGAAAATCACTCACTGAAAGTGGAAATTCTAATTATTTCATATGGCAGCTGTCATAGGTGACAATAACAGTGGGTGCAAACAAACAAAAGGACCACAAATCTTGAGTGAAATGACCAGAGGGGACTTTGAATACTCCTGACATATTCCAAGGAATGTAGACAGTTACGGGTCTGTGGGTTGTGTGCATTTCTAGGACTGTGCATGCCAAGAAACCATTGAGATGGCTCAAGGCATTCACCTCTCTTTGTTCTTGTGTCTCTGCAACAGGAAAAGCTGTCTAAGTCATAGTAAGGAGCCAACCCAAACTTTAAATGAATGTGCTCAACCATGAACATGACAAATCTCCAGACATTTCAGGAAATCTTTGTCCAGTCATAAGCTGACAACTAACTACCATGTGTACAAGTTTCATCCACCACACACAGAAATGAATGTGTACTTTATAAACTACTTTTATAGGCTTCCTGAGACACCTGCACTAATGTTTTAAGATCAAGTAGAGCAATGAAAGGCATGCCAGTTTTGAAACACAGATATAGAGTATCGAAACTTGTAGGAGGAGGAACCTGGATCCAATACAGGTGTTGCTGTTTGGATATGGAATGTCCCCCGGAAGTTCATGTGTTGAAGTCTTGGTCTCTAGTACAGCATTATACAGAGGTGGGACTTTTGTGAAGCCATTAGATCACAAGGGCTCTGATCTCATTTGTGGTTTAATCCATTCATGTCTGAATAGATAAGGTATGTGTTAAAAACTATAGGCAGGTAGGGCATAATTGAGAAAGTAGGCCACAGGGGCATGCTCTGGAAGGGTCTTTCTTATCTCCACCCAGTTACCCAACTCTGTTGCCATGAGCTAAGCAGTTTTCCTCCATCACACTCATCCAGTAGGATGTCTGCTGACAGTGGATTGAAACCTTTGAAATTGTGAGCCAAAATAAATATTTTCTATTTTAAGTTATTTTTCTCAGGTATTTGTCACAAAAACGAATAAGTGACTAGCACTACAGGAATGCTTTAAGAAATTGATTAATTTCCAATCACTATTCTGATCATTTATTAATCTGGCATGTGCAATTGCATTTTTATTTTCGATTATATATGTTATGCAGACATTTATTAATGGATACATTTTGCTATATTGACATAGCTTTAATTATTTCTTTTGGAATTTTGAAATTTAAAAATCTGATAGAAACTTCACACTTTCCCTTTTTTCTCTTCTTTTCTTTTTCCTCTAGTGCTGGGGATCAGGCCCAGGGCTTCATACATGCTAGGCAAACGCTCTATCAATTATCTATAACCCTATCCTCAATACTTTAATTTAATTTAAGCCACTTTTTTTGAATTTGTGAATTTAAAAAGTAAAACACTATGGACTGGATAATAATCATGACTGAAACAAAGTTGTGACATTTTAAATGCTTTTTATCTACTAAACTATTTTATTATAGAATTTGAACATTTATATTGAGTTTATAAGTAAGTTCATGTTAAGTGATGCTGAAGTAACAGATAACTGCAGATCCCAGTTAGTAATGACAAGACTTATTTCTCCATCACATTGTATGATCGTGACAGATTGATCATCTTATGGTCACTCAGAGATGATCTAAATTGACCAGAGTTCAACTATCCTACTATCTGAAAATGTATTCAAGGTTTGTTACAGAAGTGGAAAAGAGAATGGGGAACTGAATGCCCGGTCTTTGTTCTGTTCATATTTCATTGACAAAGATAATGCAGGTACTCTTTTTTGAGAGCAGAAACTGAATTATGAGTCTCGAACTTTCCTGTGACAGAGGTGATGCGTCTCTTGGAAATTCTCGGTGCAAAGGCAACAATTTGAGACCGCCCAGTTGCTATGGTAATGTCCTGTTCAATAGGAGGCTCTGTGCCAGCCACGGAGCTATTCAGTTCTTGACCTTGAGGTTCAGATGCCTGCTGCTCTGGTGGATAGAAAGTTATGGGCACAAGCTGATAATCATAATCGGGCTGCTCATACTCATGACCTTGGTTCTGCTTACTTTGAGGAAACTTTCTCACAATAAATCCTTTTGATGTTTATACCTATATAATAAACATGCTGAGCTTGTTGTGTGTCACTATCTCCCTACCAAGCAGGAGTCAATCACCGAGACCCAACTTTTTCTCTATTTGTTTGTCTGTCTTTCCTCCATCCCCTCACTGCCCCGTCCAGGAACCTGAATTAATGGCTGTCGGGTAACTTCTAATCAATTTTTGCTAGAGAATATTCAGGTGTCTTTGCATTTTTAATATTCTCTCTGTTCCATTCACATCTAAATGGCAAGTTTGCCAGATAAAGATGATTTGGTTTAAATATTTATTCCACAAATTTTATTTTGATTCAACCTGGTTTTGTTTGTATATTTGAAATACTTGTATTTTTACTTTGATGTTTGATATTCTTAATACATGAATTATAACTTGCTAGATTATTTACTGTTATGTATTTTAAAAAGAAATAATTTTTCTTACAACACTTTTCAAATTCAGATTTGACTCTTTATTTCACTTTTTTGTTGTTGTTGTTTAGTACTTCTATCCATGCTTTTTTAACGCAGTATGCATCCCCAAAACCAGATACCATGCCAGTTAGGGTTTTAAGATATTTTATGTAAAATTTCTGGTTACGCTGTGTATATTTTTGGAGCTTAACATATTACCATCATTACCCACACATCATTAAGGGAACTCCTAAGGGAACTTAATAATTACTGAATGAATAAATTTTGATGTGATATCACTGTTTCATTCATAATTTTCTAATCTGAAGAAAAATACTGGAAATGTCAAGTATACTAACTATACCTGTATACTGACTGAAAGTTTTAGAATCATGCCTTTTGTACTTGTGCATGTGCTCTGATTATTTTACAAATTTCTTCTCTACCCTTATGAATCCCTTGTTTCAAAAATAAATATTGAATTGTTAAAATCAATTGTTAGAATCGATTGTTAGAATCAGTAATCTCCCTGTAGCTGATATTTCCCAGTGATTAGAACTAAAACATGTGGATGAAATTCTGGAAAGAATGACCAAAAGATTCTGAAGAGAATACCCATTGTTTTGGGAAGAAGATCAGAACTAGACGACTAATATGGCTGCAATGAGTTTCTGTAGTTTTCCCAGTGATTTGAAGGAGTGGAGGTAATATGTACCTTCCAGTTTTCTCACTCGCACCCTGTCCAGAACTCAGTCTCAGTCACAGAGCTGTAGTGCCTTAGGAATGCAGTCTGTAGTTAAGCAGGCTCTGGAGACTCCCAAAGACACTTCTTTTGTATAGAGGAACCAGAAAAAGGTATGCTTTCAGTGAAGCGTTATTTATCTCTTGCCCCAATTCAAGGGCAGTCCCAACTGAAGCTGTACTGCCCCAGTAGTGGTGACAGTTTTGATGATGGCACAGGCACTAGAGACAGAGAGTCAGGCATTTTGACTTCAGGAGAATATGGACAATTGCAAAGAATGTGGAGAATCTCCATTTCTTTTCTTTCTTCAATAGCTATTTGGTTTCTAGAGGAGGTGTTTGTTAATCTCCCATCTATAAAATTCCAAAATCTTAGCCTTACCCTTTAATTTACTATCCCTATACCTATGCTTTAAATTGAGTTTCTGATTTTCATTAAAGATAGAACATTGTATTGCTATTTACCAGAATGTCTTAGCTAGACAATAATCATTATCAATATAGTTCCTTCTTATCTGTGTATTATGTTCAAAATCAGTTCTGGTGGTATCCATAGACCAGAGAACACTGTATTCCAGAAGACCTTTCCTCTTCCAATTGAACCCTTATAAGAGTTTAATTGTTGGACTTTATGTTTTTGCTTTACCATACAAAGATCTATCAATTTATGTGCAGATAATGCAAAGAGACTTGGCTGTATATCAACAAAATATTTGGAAAATTTAGTATTTGCTTAACACTGGGAGGATGCTTTGATGCCAATCATAGGAATGTGAAAACTGCTTATAAAATTTACCTGATACATAAATAATGTCTGTTAAAATAGTTCCTCAAGTATAATCAGCAAGGATAAAGCATTTTGTCCATCTTAGTACATCAATCAGATATAAAGGTGAGATGTGTAAAAAGGCCTAACATGAGTGTACAGATGTATGAAGTCCATTAAGTGTTTTTTCACAAGGATTGGTATTTTAATCTTCAACTTGAAAATTACCCTTCAGAGAACTTGCATCCAAATTGTTAAGATTGATATGTTAGACTTTAATAGAACACGAATCAAATGTTAACATTTAATTTCATGAGAAACATAATATGGCACAACTAATCAACTCCCCTCAGGCCAGATGCAATATTTGTATCATATATAGGCATTTAAAATTGCATTTATGTAGCCCCCAATAACTTGAACCATCTGAATCTATACTTGTTCACACAAACATACACATACACACAAAAAAATTTTAAATATGATTTTTTTCACACATAGCTTTACATTTAATACTTCTGGCTAATGATCATTTAAACTTTTGATACATGATCACACATTTAGTGAAAAATTATCATAAAATATTTAATGCATTTCTTATTTGTTCATACTCAATATTAAGTATAAGTATACTCAATATTACAACTTCCATTCTTCCAAAAGAATGCTGAAAATGAGTTGATTGATGACTATACCATGATAGAACTGGAAGTAATGGTATGATTTGCAGATTAGTAGATATCTGAGAGATATAAAAAACAAGATAACATTTGAGCTCGGCCTTGATTTTTGAATAAGATTTCACTAAGTAAAGCTTAATAGTTGGAAGCATACATGGTGTTTCATTTTGAGGGCTTACCTTAATAAGTGAGAATTAGAATTAAAAGAACCAAGTTGATTAAAAATTTAAGGCAAAGTAATGACTTTTGTAGAAGCTACTCCATTTTCTTTATCTCTTTATGTCATAATATTTTCATTACATTATATATAATTGTCATGAAAACTATTAAAACAATATAGACAAAGGCACTGATAATCATTACTACCTTTAAATAATCATAAGAACTCATATCTTTCAAGAATTTGAAATGTGTTAGATACTATACAATATTGTTCATGATTTATTTAATTCCCTACAAAGGTCCTTTGGGGTCTATAGGATGGTTACTTTTATATCAACCCACCTGGTCAATGGGATGCCTAGATATTTGGTCAAACATTATTCTGGGTGTTTCTATGAGCACGTTTTTGATAAGATTAAGATTTAAATCAGTCAATCGACAGACAATTGCCTTAGGAACTCATCTGCAACATTGGTCCTACCTACTTCTTCATCAGACTGAATCTGGAATTGAAATTATCAGCTATTCTGGGTCTCCATGTTTCTGGCCCACCCTGCAGATTTTGAATTTGCCAATTCAACACGAGCCAGTTTCTTACCAGAAACATCTTTCTGCATAAATACATCATGTTTGTTCCAATATGGTAGGTTTTATATTAGTACTTTTATAGATGTAGAATCTGCAATTTAGAGATGTTAAGTAGCTTATCCAAAGTTGCAGAACAATAAGGCTAAACTAAAAATTTAAATGAAAATTTTAAAACCAGCCTGTCTTCTAAATTCTGCTCAGGTTTGATTCAATGAGAACTAGTGTGAAGTCTGACAGTAGTAAAAAAATCAAGAGCATTAAGTATGAATCAGTGGGATTAAAATAACTTTAATTTTTTTTCTTCAATTTCTGTGCAAGTCTATATAAATTTATGAGGCTGCCAAAAATAATTTATCTATTAATTGTCCACAGTTATATCTTGAACTTCTCCTAAGTGCTTGTTATAGAAGACTGCTGACCTCATGAAGCTTATGATTTAATTATAGTAAAGATACATATGAAATGAATACAAAACAAAACATTTAATGTGTCTTATTTATATAAAGGAGAATAGAAGAAGGTAGTTGAGATTTTTAACATCCAGAATTTAGGTTGGCAGCTTGCAGATATTTCCTCCAATGGTAATACATTCATTAGAAAATAATAAAAGTTTGATGGACAAAGGGATAGAAAAATGGTAAAGAGGAAGAGAAGAGGTAATACAATCAGAACAAATATTTTATATTATGTGAAATTTTCATAAATTTATGTCAAAAAGGGAAGGAGCAAAATAAAAAGTTATATGTACACACTATCAAAAAGTGCAATCTCTTCAAATTAATGTGTAGAAAACGATTCTTTTTTAACTGGTATAATATATTCCAACATTTCACGCTCATTAATTACATGTTATCCTGAAGGTAATATCAGAATAAGACATCGATTATTTGACATACAAGGAGGTTCAAATAATAATATTATACAATTCTTAGGAACTAGGTGACATGATGACAATTGTCTGGGAACCAAATTACAACAGAAGTCTGATGTTAATTTAAAACCTTGGGGAGGGAGAACTAGGCTTTCAGATGATTATTTAATTGAGGACATAGAAGAGTCCTGCTAGAAGGGACATGTGTAAGCTGGCAGCCACCTCTGTCTTTCTTTACACTGTTTATTACGTTCCCTTACCTCCTATCTCAAAACTGCATCTTGATAATTGCTATTAAATGTAAATCTTTAGAAAAATCTCCCTAACTCAACTTCTGACTTTGCCCATGTTTTCTCTTCTTCTATTTTGTCTTGAGCATTTTATTTCACAGTTCTAATATTACTTTGTATTGATCTGGGTATAAGTTATTTCTCCTACTAATACATTGAGGTCAAGTGCAATAAAACTAAACAGTATCTATCTCAGTTTTTTTAAAAAAACACTTACATAGTATACAAGGCCAGATTGAAGGGCATATACCCAGGAAATAACAGTCATGCCTGTTAATTTTCAACTTAGTCTAACAAATTTTTTTAGATTAATAAAATATTTTACAACTTTATGGACATGCATTTGACAGAATGACAAGCTATAAGAACATATTGCTGTGATTTCAAAAGTGAATTAATATTTAATTTATATCTCATTTTGAGGATTCAGTTTAAAATATACACATATGCAGCCAGGTGCGGTGGCTCAAGCCTGTAATCCCAGCACTTAGGGAGGCTGAGACAGGAGAATCACGAGTTCAAAGCCAGCCTCAGCAACGGCGAGGCACTAAGCAACTCAGTGAGACCCTGTCTCTACATAAAAACACAAAATAGGGCTGAGGATGTGGCTCGGTGGTCGAGTGCCCCTGAGTTCAATCTCCAGCACCAAAAAAAAAAAAAAAAAAATACACACATGCTTTACCCCAAACATTCTAGTATCATATGTCATCTTAAATACTATCACATATAATAATAATATCCGATCTAATTCAGCACATCTAATTACTTGAAATATCACTGTATTTTGTAGAGAAGTCAATATAATTTGGAAAGTAAAAAGATATCATTTTCACTAAAAATAATTGTGCCCTGATATTTTATGACAGACAAATGTTAAATTCAGTTTATCTATTTTTTCCCTCACAGTGAGAAATTTCTTTCTTGTAAGGGTCCCCGTTATCCTGGTTTCTCAAAATAGAAAATAATAGTTGATTAATAGATGTAACAGAACAATTTTATTCATATGGTATAAAAGAACCAGTAATTTTAGTATGTATATGTCACAAATTGACAGGGGGAAACAGCAATTTTCACACTTTCACCTTTTTTCTGATCTATTAAAATTCTTCCAGATTTCCTACTGCAACTACAGCTATAAGCTGTAATTGTCACTAGACCAAAATGTAAATAGACTTTACAATTGTGCATATACATGGAGAATGAGTAAAGGTTCATTCCCACCTTGCCCACAACAGTACACAAACGTAACTGTTTTATTTGATGCTATTAAGGCTAATGATAAATGTCTAAATGTCAAGCCAATTTCTATCAATATGTACTAAACAAGTGCTTTTAGGATTAAGTTTGCTATTGAAGAAAAATATTTATTTAAATCCTAATGCTACACATCTGCATTTTTCTTCTTAAAGATAAAATTTAGATAAAATATTAAATCTTCTGGTTGATAAGCATTCTTAAACCATATTCATATATATAAATAATGCCTTATTTAAATATTAATGTTTAACCTGGACATTTGTTATATATTTTTATTAAAATATTGACATAAAGTAAGATGTAATCATTTATAAATTTATAATTATAATGTTCAATTGACTTTCTCCTATATTATATGCTAATAATCATAGTAACACTCTAGCTTTATCTGATAGAGCAGGAAATCAATTTAATTTGAGTAAGATCCAGAAAAACAAATCATGAAATTTTACATTTATATACTCCCTTTTACATTTCCCACACTTTAGCCAGAAATATAATTGAATAAAAAATATTTTTAACAATAGTGCAATTTTATGAATTTTGAAAACATACTTTGTTGTTACGATACAAATTAAATATATGAACAATAACCATTTAGTGTATTCTTTGAAGTTCTATCACTAAGCCCATAAAATATCATTTTATATTAGAGTGGTGCTTTATGATTTAAAATAATTTTCCCCAACTTTATTTTAATTTTCAAAGAAATCCACAAGGATATTAGCCACATTTTATTACTCTCATTTTATAGAATAGAAAACTAAATTAGACTCAGTTACTGAAGGTATAAATAGTACATGCAGAGCAATCGTTTTGCTTTTTTTTTTTTTTAATGCAAACTTCAGGTTTAGTCCATCATATTGTACTATGTGTTAATTAGAATATTTCAAAGATATACTTTGTAATTTTTCTACAATAGAGTCATAGAGGCTTGTGTCATATTTTAAAATATATAATTTGAAAAAAATGTGTGACAATATTTGTAGACTGAGGTTCTCTCAAGCTCATATTTCTACTTTATTAATTTTAAGCATATTTATAAATGTGTAAGAAATAAACTACAAATAAATTAAGTAGCTTGCTTTTTTTTTCTTTCTTAGTTCTAATCAATTGTACATGACAGAAAGTTTTTAATTCATTGTACACAAATGGAGCAGAATTTTTCACTTCTCTGGTTGTACATGAAGTCGAGTCACACCATTCGTGCAATCATACATGTACCTAGTGTAATGATGTCTCTCTTACTCCACCATCTTTCTTGCCCTCTTGCTCCCCACCACCCTCTCCTTGCCCCATCCAAAGTTCCTCCACTTATCCTATGGTCCCCCCATTATGGATTACCATCCACTTATCAGAAGAAACATTTGGCCCCTGGATTTCTGGGATTAGTTTATTTTGCTTGGCAAGATGTTCTCTAACTCCATCCATTTACCTGCAAATGCCATGATTTTATTCTCTGTTAATGCTGAATAATATTCCATTGTGTAAAAATACCACAGTTTCTTTATCCATTCATCTATTGAAGGGCATCTAGGTTGATTCCACAGTTTAGCTATTGTGAATTGAGCTGCTATAAACAATGATGTGGTTGTTTCACTGTAGTATGCTGTTTTTAAGTCCTTTGGATATAGACCAAGGAGTGGGATAGCTGGGTCAAACAGTGGTTCCATTTCAAGTTTTCTAAAGAAAACTTTCCAGGTTGGTTGCACCAATTTGCAGTCTCACCAGTAGCTTGCTTTTACATGATAAAGGCTACAAGCTCATTTTTAATTTGTACACTTTGGCTTAGTCTACTTCCTGTTGACATAACAGAATACCTAAGACTAGGTAATTGATAATGAAAAGAAGTGTGTTATACACGTTTCTGGAAGTTCAAGAGCATGGCATGGGCATTTGCTTAGCTTCTGGTGAAGATCTCATAGCTGAAGGGCAAGTGGGATTATGTGGAAGAGGAAGGAAAGTGGTGCTTGAGCAGCTTCATAAAAAAGCCCTCTTAACTAACCTACTCTTGTGGGAACTACTTTCATTCCTTTATGAGGACGTAGTTCCCATGACTCTCCACCTCTCAACACTGTTACATTGTCAATAAAATTTCAAGATAATTTTTAGTGGGAAAAAACACATTCCAAATCATATCATGAATTATTTAATACTGCCATCACTACTCAAAAATAATCAAATTTATATCACAAAATTATAAAAATAATTTTTATTTTGGAAAAACAATTTTTTTAGATTAATTGTCTGAAGTGTTTAAATGAACTAAAAGTTTTGTGTAATTTTTTACATCTCTCAGAATTTAAAATCAATTTATATGTGTTAATGAAATATAGTTTAGAATAAATTATATCATATAGCTGATAAGACAACTGTTTTACAGTAAAAATTTTTTTCCAGAAACTACCCAAAGACTAACTGGTACTAATTATTACTATAATAATATCATCAAAATTTTACTTGTATTTCTAGTAAAATATATTACTGCCTTTACACTTCTAATATAACAGAAAGGCTCCCAAATATGCATGTATATGATACAACCTCTAGTTGAACAATGAAGGAAGAAAGGGACCTCAGGCAAATTATCCAGTCCACCTAGCCACTTCAGTTAATCCATTACAATATACTTGCAAAAGTGAGATCATCCCCAGATCCTTAATAAATTAATGGCCATCACAAAAAACAATTGACTGATTTTTGATTATTACAAAAGTGAATTTTAATTTCATTTGTATTAAACATTTGTATCTAAACTTGATTTAAAAGTAAAATATAACAGGAGGAAAACTTTAAATTTGAAACAGATCATGAAGAAAATTAAAATATTACCATTATTTTGACTCCAGGATTAAATAAGTGATTTTAAAAGAGGTAATGAAGGTAATCTTTACAAGATGACATTTACCATTTACAGTGAGAAACAAAAACAAATATTTATGAAATAAATATCACAGCCTCTATTTTCACAGACTCATAAAGAAGTTTAAAAAGAATAAATAGAAACACAATGGAAAAAGGAATTGTTAGTGATCCTTTGTTAACCTATGCCAAATTAAATAGAACTAAATAGGTACAGAAAAGGTGAGAAAATTATTTTCATCTAATGTATATAAACTGATTTTTCTAACTTGAAAAGAGATTATAAATGGAAATTTATTGTGTGTCAGATGATAAGCATGTAATCAGACACTCAAAGTATTTCATATAATGCCTGTCTAGTATTAATGATAATACACTGTTAAAACAAAAGCATAAATTTGAAGTTTGTGACTCCATTTATATACATTTCAATAACAGGCAAAACTAATCTATGTTGTCAAAAGACAGGCTTCCACTGCAATGGGATGCTGATGGACATGAGCTATGCAGAGGGTTTCTGGAATTGTGGTAGCTAATTCTACCTGAGTGGTATTACATATGCATTGTATATAGGTCACCATTACTAAATTACAATCAGTGTTCCTTTCTTTTTCTATGATATACTTCCATAAGAGGCTATAAATAAAAAGCCAGCCAATCTCATTCATAAGTAAATTAGAAATTTTAAATTAAAACATAGTAAACAAAATTCTAGAGTATTGCCAAAGAATGATAATGGAATAATGGTTCAATACAATACATATGAATAATAAAATTCATCATATATATGGTGAAAAAAATCATAGGATCATTTTCAAACATAACATAAAATCTATTGCATTAAAAAGCACATTTTTATTTATATAAAAATTGTTACATTAAATACATTCATGTATACAGATGAGAATATGGAAATATGTTTATATAAATATGCAGATATGAATACATACAAATTCATTTATTAAGCACTTGTGAAGAGTCAGGTATAATTCTAACTCCTTTACATGTAATTATATTTTACTTAACATAGCAATTTTATGAATTAGATGTTATTGTCCTTTTATTGCAGATAAGGAAATTCAAGCACTGAGAGTTTTAATTATTTTCTTAACATCACACACAAAGTAATAATGGAGTCAGTATATCATCCAGGCAAACTGACCCCATATTTCTGTTTCTCCTTATACATCATAATTTTTCTCAAATTAAAATAGTTAAATTCTATAAATATATGATATAACATAGCTTTCCATTATCATCAGTAAGAAGAAAAGTATTACCATTGGCTTATTTTTCCTTTAAACAAAACATAATTTACTGGTGTAATTAATCTAATTAAATAAGGTATAAAATTAGGAAGAAGTCAAAATTATCATTATGTCTATGATGTATTTTACATCTAACCAGAAAAAAAACCTCTCAAATCTAAAAGTACCTGGAAGATAATATGATTATCACATTGTAGGTCAAAGTCCATAAGTGTCCTACAGACAAGACTGATTAGAAATACAAGGTGAAATCATTTCATTTTTTAACAGTGCTGATGAAATTATGCAATAAGCAATGTTCAGCTCAACTATACTCAGTACTTCACAACTCTTCTCTTGGGTTACAAAATATAATTTAACTAAATTTACAATTAGTAAACATTACATTTTATTTTTAGAAAGACAATATCAAAATAACTGACCAATTTTTAATCAAGCAAAAATTCTGATCTTAAATTAATTACCTGTTAGAATTTGAAAAAAATTTCACATTATTTGGAGAAAAACAGGATGATAACCAAAATATTTCTGAAAAATATGCAAAGAAGATAGTAGAATTTAGATTTATATGCTGAAATATTCAATGTTTGCCATATATATCAAAACATGTTTCTTTTTTAAGTTGTTAAGCATATATATGGTAAAATTTGCTTACACTCATTGAAAATAAAATGAGAATATTTTCAAAACCTGTTAAAAGGTTTTTCCTTACAGATAAAAACAAAAATAGGAAAGATTTGATAATATCAGCTTTTGTTTGTGTATGTGGTACTTACTGGTGATTGAAACCATGGTTACTGTCACATCTCCAGGTTTTTTAAGTTTTATTGTCAGACATGATGTGACTAAGTCAACAGGCTGGCCTTGAACTTGCCATCCTTCTTCCTCAGACTCCAAATTTGCTGGGATTACATGTGTGCAACAGGTGCCTGGGTATTATCAGCATTATTAATTGTGTGAATATGGGGCATTTTCATATCTATAAGTTAGTTTGTAAATTAGAAAATTTTAACAACATATAAAAGTTTTAAAGAAATTGAATTTAGAAATAGCCTGGTTATCATTTGCATTAGTTATACAGAAAATAACACTAAAACATATTTGTAAAATTAGCTTTTAAATTATTAGTTTTACTAAATAAAAATCTATAATTTAAAAATTCATGAATAGAGAAATTGTTATGTAACTACAAAATCTATCCAATAAAATGATACATAAACAAATAAAAAGTAAAATTATAGTGGTAACCTGAAATGTTTTCAATAACAAATGTAAATTTATGTATATGCTGTAACTTTTTGTATATGTTAAAAACATACACAATTAACTATGAAATTAACCTGACCTTTATTTTATTTAAGGAAAAAATTGTTGATATTAGAACATTTTTTTTGCTGAGATGTTAGAAAAAAAGAGAAAAATTTAGTTTTTATTTTACCATGCTCATATATTTGGAATATTTTATTTTTTTTATTTCCAAATTTTAAAATGTTATTACTATTACTATTATTATTTTTTTACAGGATAACATTTCATTTCTCTGGTTGTAAGTGATATAGAATCACAACATACATGCAGTCATACATAAAGTTAGGGCTATGAATTATTTGGAGTATTTTACATGAACAGGATATATAAGCTAATGATTCCAAGCAATGTAGAAAAATGTATTACAGAAAACCTAAGTTAACTATCAAACTGAGATTATACCAAAAATTTGACTTTCTTCTCCTTTCTCTTTAATTTATTGGCTTCATAGTATCTATATTATAATATGGGGACAGAAATAATACATATTCTTTTACATTTTAATATTTTAAATTATATTGAAATTTGAATTTTCATAATATATTTCAGAACCTATTTCTCACATTTGCAAAGTTAAAAAAAACACGTTAGCAATAAAATTTAAAGTAGTTGAAGTTTTTTCAAGTTTTTTTTTGTTCAATGTCAATAACATTTGCAATGTGTATTTACTTAAAATTAAAATATTCCCAGATAGTTGTTCAGTAATCTTACATAAAATTATAAATTTAATAAATGTTTAATAAAATTTAATTTAAAACATATAAAATTGTATACAATAGGAATTGAATGGCAGGTTCATCTTATTTTTCTTTCCTGTCCCCTGATGTGAGCAATCATCAGCTTATGGTGGTATGACTTACAATTTTCTAACTTTATAAAAATGCAAAGTCATATATACATTTAGTAAAAACTGTATTTCTAATTTTGTATTTTAAATCTTTGCTGAAGTTATTATTATTTGGTATAAAACTCTCTCAAGACACTGTGCAACAGCAGTGAGCTGAAAACAACTGATACTTGGCCGAGTACTATGTTGTTAAGCTCTGATGTTCTGTACGTTTGCTGTATTAAATGCATTTTTGATGTGCAACGTTTTCAGTTTTTTAAGGGTTCATCGGGATATAATTCCATTGTAAATAGTAGAAGAGCACCTTTACCTTGCTTTATTTCTTGGCATTTTTCACATGTGTCTTCACATGAATTATGGCATTTTTATAAATATATCCTCATGTTAAATACTGTGAATATAAATAGGAAATATATTTTATAGCTCACTACTTTAATTTTTGGTTTTGGAACATTTTTTGAAGCTGAATCCTTTCTCTGTTTATTATTCTATTTTAGATTCTCTTGTTTGTCAGCTTTCTGTTTTCATGTCCTTATAGGTTTGCAGGAATCCTTTGTGTTAGGTGCTTTTGTTTTTGTTTGAGTCTTCATTTATATTCTCCATCCATTATACCACAGAAGTGCTTGTATCTAATACCCAGGGCAGGTAGCACTACTGACAAGCAAAGCACAGAAACCTGTGTGATCTAATGTTTTTGAGAGGTTCCTGTGTGAGATTTTAACCCATTTCTCGTTGTACATTGTGCACCTACTCTTTTCTTTCATTCACTTTTGCTTTTATTTTTCACTGATAATTATTCCTCCATTTTAGAATTCATTTTATTAGAGCTTAAGAAGACAGTATACATATAAGTTGATGCACCATATTTCACACAAGTCTTTGTCATTACTCTATTTTTTTGTAGCCATGAGGTATTAGTTAATAATTCCAACACAGTTAAGCTTACAATCGACACAGTGTTAAAGGAGAAGACAGGGAACAAAATAATGTTGTGGAATCAGAGATAAGAATTGAGGCTAATAGTCATGTTGCTAATTATACAAAAACAATTGTTTCATTACACATATGGAAGGAATCTGAATGAAGTAATATGAGTTCACATTAAAAGAACACAAACCCTATATCAGTTTAGATCACATTGGGGCATTTCATGAACACAGTCCTTTATTATTGTGCTGTTTGCTTCTTCAAATATGTAACATAGGAAAATATTTAGATGTTGAGACTATTGAATGCTTTTATTGAAAGAATACAATTTAGATCTGTGTTTGTGTGCAAAACCACACTGATAGTTCATTTGATATTTCAGGTCATGGAGATATATTAAGTACCACTTAGTGTTAGGACGGGTTTTCTGCCTTTGTGAATATAATTAAAATCACCATAAAACCAACCAAAAAATAAATCACCATAGCTGCCTCAGCAGGACACATATACACACATATACATATGCACATACATGCACACACTCACATGACTTTGAATGGTATTTTTAAAAATAATGACCTCAGTGAAGTAATTCTGTTTTAACACTTAAATTATCAATTTGAGCTGCCGAGGATGTCTGGATTACATTATTATCTGTTGTACATGTTTTACTCTCAGAGGGATTGTTTATTTACTGGAAATGTACTGTTCATGAAGCCTGTCATATTTTTATGATATACTTACTTTAAAAACTTTCCATATGTTCTACTAAAAATGAAGACATGTGGTTCATATAGCATTACCATATGTTGGCAATTATATGCTTTTGTTGGAGCAAATACATATACTTCTAATTTATACAGAAAGTCATTTAATTTTTTTCATTCATGTCAGACTAATTCAAATATTTCAATCACATTTACAAATAAATTCTCTAACTCATTATACATTTAGCATGAAAATGAGAAGGAAATTATGATATGTTATAGAGACATCTCTCAAGATTATGTGTATCATTGCCATAGAAAAGAAGAATTTTAGATATGTGGTTTATAGATTCTAAGATTCCAATTTAAAAAATATCAAAAATGTACATGAAATAAGAAATATCCACTGCAAGAGTAAAAATAAGTAAACAATAATAACTACTGTGCTTTAGTGTGTAACATTAGACTCAAGCTAATCTTGACAGACAGGAATACACTTTGATTCCAAAGGTCTTGAAAATGTGTGAAAAGAGATGCAGAAAAAAATATTTTTGTTTCCTCCTTTTCTTCTTGTTTATTACTTTGTTATAGATAAATACCAACATACAAGGAAGCATCCCTATTGTACTTTGCATTTTGGAATTTCTATAATCCAAGAAATCACAATTAGGTTAATCACAATTAGAAAATAAAACCTGTGTTCTATAACATATTTTACCAATGTGAAGACATTAATAAACACTTTTCAGTTCTTTTGCTTTCTCTTGAAAAATAATTAGTAATGGTTAGTAGGTACAATATGACCTATTCAGATTCAACATTGTACCCTTTTTTGATAACTTTCTTGAATGGATTATGGTAGAGCTGACAAGGCAGAAATTAATCAATGAGAATTTAGTCTAGTAAGTAAAAATAATTAAAAATTGTGTGCTGTATACTTCTGGCAAAAGAATACAAGTAAAGAAAATCCCCATTTTTATATTCTAATAGTACCGATCTACTGTTTTTATCATTATGATTTATATCATTATATCATTATAAATTAGTTATACAATCACTTTTTGAAGATCAACCCCATGCCAGACTTAAGGAGCTATTGATAAGCATACACTTCCTGTTATTTTTCCCACATTATTAAATTATCTTTGCCTGATTTTGCCATTGGATTTTCCCAATTGATCCAGGCAATCTGACAATTTTTATGATTATAATTTTTCAAGGTAGCCTCCACAGCTAATTTTTCTTTGTTCTCCCAGAGACCATGTACTTGGTACTTAGTTGATGTTCAATAAATGGTTATTCAATTGGACTAACCTAATTGAAAATGGTATAATACAGTTCTGCTTTTATTTCTTTGGCATTTAGCAAATTGTTTTGCACATAAGAAATAGTAAATATACATTAAGCCAAATGTCAGAGTCAGTCATATCTTTAGTCTAAAGTGCTTACAATTATGCAGTCCTTGTCATCACAGGCAAATAGTATTGTTTTTATTTGTTTTTTATTTTATTTTAAAAAGTGTAAGATTTTAACTACTTATTTGACCTCTAAATATTTGAAATGTGATTTTGAATCAATCTGCTTAACTAGTAGTAATAAACTTCTTGTTAATCTACGGGAAATTGGATGTCTTTTGATGTAAACACTATTTTCTATAGAGGATATTTTATAATCAAATAATTGAAAGAGCAAACATTTCATGCATCAAAATCTGGGGTATTTAATTATGCTGTCATTTATAGTAACACAGTATATCAATTCATAGCACTGATTATATAATCTTAACCTATTCATTTAAAGGGCTCAAGTAGCTTAGAAAATTATAAAAGTTAATTATAAATATTACAGACCATGGATTCAGATTTTGCATCAAGTTTATATCATTTTTAGAAACTTGATCATTAAAGCGTATTTACTTGCAGGCATTGGGAAGTTTCACAAACTTATGCTGTTTTTGTTATCTTGAATGTTCAGGCTAGTGGATTTTCTTTTAAAAAGAATTCAACTTGACAGGAACATATTGTGTCACTGGAAGAAGTGATTAATCCTTATATTCATGGATTAGTGAAATGACAATGTGAAAACTTGTCATAAATACAAAGCTTAGCCAGATAAATTTTCCTTCTACCCTAACATAGAGGAAAAATGCTGCCTTTGAAATTATTACCTTGTTGTCTGTGTAGATACATATTTTTGAGTTTTTAATTTTATTTCTTTTCTAGAACAAAATATTTCTCTCAAATGGGTGTAAATATTACTTTCCTTTTACTTCTCTAGATTTGTACCCTAAACAGGATATTTTAGGATGACTGTAATGGCATCCCTCTATATATCATTTTTCATTATAACCATTTATGATCTAAAGTAGAAAAATGTATCAAGTGTATTTATTTTCATGTCACTGATCTTAAACATTAATAATGCCCAAATGATAGAAAGACTTTATAAGTAATGTGTTCTCACTTGCATTACACATAATAGCAATTTATTTTATATTAGGCTAAAATACTATTTTCTACTAATGTTTTATATTTCCCTTGAGAATTTGTCTCCTATTTTTAATATGAAATTTAAAGAATTTTATGATAATATAATTTAAAAGTGAACACTTAAATATATTATAATGTAAATATACACAGATCAATGTACAAAGAAAATAAATGTAAATTATTACATTTTGCTAAATTACTCAAATAGAGTAAAAATTATGCAAAATGAATTTGGAACCTTATATGATCTTTAAAAATATATCAGAGATGAATACCTCATAATATTTACATAAGAATGGGGCACAGTAACATCTGTGTAATGTGTTTCAGTGTTTCTTGAGTGCCAAAAAATATATATTTTATGTTCACCCTCTATTATGTTGAACATGTGAAGTTGTCATTTTAGAGATCAGAACTGAGAAATAGTTTATATCTTTTAGTATAATAATTCACAAAAAGTGACAGTGGATTGCACTTGTCTGGTATTCCTCCTAATTGGTTTCACTTCTGGAAGCAAAGCTATAGTATGTATTGAAATCTTCTCCAAAGGCAGCAGCTTTGAAGTTCATGCATCATAGTGAAATATATATGGCAACTATATATAATAGTAACACACTTGTGCTTTTGGACATTGAGATAATGTTATTACAAAGAATTCAGTTGAGATCTATAAGATCCTTTTTAGATCTAAGAAGGATGATATAAATCATTCAAATCATAAGAAATATGACATTTAGAGACATACACTGGTTGGTCAAGCTTAAAAAAAAAGTATCACTATTGAGAATATTGTCCGTATCTTCAAGTTTCCAATCTCATTTTCAATTTTCTAAGGGGATTCAACATAATCAGACACATACATGGCTTATGAAATTAGGCGTGGCTTACTTGGTGGGAAAATGTTGTGACTTAAGGCTATTTCAATGAGTACTGATGAAAGGAAGAGCCTAAGACCAGAGTTGACAACCACACCATTCCAGCAACTTCAGGGAAATACTGAGATCCAAGAGGAATCCAGTATGAGGTCTTTGAAAGTAGATGCTGGGAGTATCAGAAAGGAAAGATGAAAAGTTAGAAAAATGACCAAGATACAGTTTTGAATTTTGGCCAGAGACTACAGTAACAGAATGAATGAAGAATATCAGTTTCCAACAAAAAGTTGTTAAGCAGCTGGGAACTGTGGGGTGGGCCTGGGGTCACAAAACTTTATTTGAAAAGCTACTATTAGAAAGTCATTTTAAACATTAAAACCCACTGGTTTGTAAGGTAGAAATAATGAACATTTGCTTTTTAGGCTGGGAAAGATACATAGTATATACCTGTGATTAAATATTCCTTGTGGATCTCTAGGCCTATAATAGAACTGGTGGGGCTCTGATCTATCATAAAGCCCTCATTCTTTCAAGATACTTTTAAAGAGCAAGGGAAAAAATAATTTGGTAATCAATTTTAAGAATACATTCTGCATTTTATTTTGGAAACCCCGTGGGGATTTAAACCTCTTTTCTTTGCTCCTCACAGTTTTATTTCATGTCCAACATTGCACATATTTCTTTGCCCTCTGCTTTAGATTCAGATGTTTCATCTTACCTTCTTTTCTAGATTACCAAGTTCTTCAGGATACATTAGTTTCTTCCACAGCATTTAGCATGGTGGTGCTTTGCATTCAACAAGCCTGTGTTAACTTATTTGTTAATATGTGACATCATAATATTTGCTCCAATCTCAAAGTTGTGGTATGAAATAATGTATGTTAAGCTTCTTTGAAAATGTTTATTATTTGCACTGGCAATAAGTTCCATGGAAGCTAGCCTTTTCTGAATGCTTATAGTCTGTCAGGCACTGCTCTAAATGCTTTACGTTGACTAAATCATTTTATATCTTCAGTAATACAATGGGAGAGGTACAATGCTTTTTTTCCTCATTTTCAGTTGCAAAGAATGAGGCATGAAGAAATCAGATTTCCATAAGTATAATAGGTATGCAGTCATTTATATTGGTATAATTACATTAGAGTAGTATAGTGATTCACAATGACAATGTATGAATATTCAACTTTAATGGCTTCTTATACACTCTTTACAGTTAAATGCTGTTTCTTAAAAGCTATATTTTAAAGTAATGCATAGATTCCATTGTTTGAAATGACCCCAAAATGAATCTCCAATAGATTGTTTCATGCAATATAAAGCACTAGGAAAAGACGAGATATGGTTTTAAAATTGCAAATAGAAAATCCTTGAGGCAAAAAACTGGAAATAATTTCAGTTGAATCTTAAATATGCTTTACCTTAGAAGATACACACTTCCTGCCAGAATTGTTGAACATTATGTGACTATCATATGCATTTTACCTGTTACGTTGTCTTCACGTTTTAGCATTGTATCTGTGCCTCTTGTTCATTGCCTATTCTGATAAAGACATCTTCAAAAGATAATCCCAACTGCAAGACACTCCTCAAAATAGGCACATCCCTTAAAAAATATACAAGGAAATTAGACTACTTCTCAGGCAACTTTTCTTAATAGAGTAATAGTGTTATATAGAGTTAACCAATGATATAATAAGTTCTCAAAATATTCAGGACAAGAAAAAATATAGTTAAAATAATTCTCATGTATATTTTCTAGAACTAATCCAAAACTCTATTTATATGGCCAATAAATTATGTCAGTGTTTAAAGAATAACCACACAAATAATATTAAATATGATAATCATAATTATTAACAACTTTACAGAATTTTACACAAATCACATTTGTGAAATTTTCACTTGCACTCAGGTTTGCAAGTGATGTCTATAATAGGTTTTTATTGTCCCTGAGAAATGGGCATGTGCCTGCTTTGTGATAATTTGTAAGGCATGCATTAATTTGCTTTTCTTTTTTCAGCTCTCCTTTTCTTCTTTCTCAGTAATGTGTAAAAATAAGAATGATTATAACTCACCATCACAAAGATAATTAATGTCACTTCTAGTTAAGGGATAAATATAACCTTTGGTCATCAAGCTTCAACAAATTTAAATAGGAAATTAATATGTTTTGTTGAGTTAATTGTAACTTCACTTCTCTATTTATTAAAACATATTGCAATTTTCATGAATGAATATTAACTTATATGAAGAAAATAATGAGTGTGCTTTCTTCTGTATCAGATTACTTGACTCTCATCCCACTAATATTGCCAAACTGCAATCACTGCAGTTAAAAATGGTACACTCAATAGACATTTTGCCCTAAGTTCTATGAACTTCATTCAGCAGAATTGAATAACTACCTTCTCCTTCATTGGTCATTATTTTTTAATGGTTGATTTTGTCATCTTAATTGTAATTATTACAGAAAAATAGCTGTAACAATTTAAAAAGTGATTTATCCTGTCAGTTTTTTATAAAATTGTTTTCCTCAAAACACCAACCAAATATATCACATTTGTAATTATTGTTTTATGTAATTCCTTTTATAATTATTTAGAAATTTTAATAACTTAAAGATATTTTAAATTCTAATAATTTAAAAATATTTTAAGAAGAATATAGTAATAAAAGTCCTGAATATTCAGATAAATTTCACTCAGACTTTGTGTTTTATGTTCCCTGCATAGAGGAAACAGGTTTTCAGTATTTTGGAAATTAAAAATAAATATACTTTCATGACATCTCCTGTTGGTATCAAGCTATCCTTAAGAAAATAATTCATAAATTATAATATACTTACACTATTGATCAGTTAGAAGGTGGCCTCACATATTTCAGCATTTCAGTCCTACATTTAAAAAAATTATGCATACCATATATACATTGAAGAAATAAATCTTTATAGTCTTTATATTGACAAGATAAAAGTCAATTTTAAATCATAAAAGCAAAACATTTTCAAATATTAAAATATGAAGCAAGAATGAAAACAAATTCTTGGAGGAATTTACATAGCATTAAACTATGAAGATGTATAAGACAGTACATAAACTCAATGGAAGCATTTGTGAAAAAGAAAGTTGAGTGATAAGTTACACATTGATTTCTATAATCTTGAAAAGGCTTATTAAAGGAGGCCATTACTACATATTCTGAATGTATTTCTAAAGAATCCAAATATTTATTCAATAAAGTTTAAACTTATTTAAGAATTACAGTGATTTTTATTATAGGATATACATTAAAGAAATACTACAAAAAATAGGAAATGAGAGAAAGATTAAAAAGCAGTAGAAAGCAATAATATTATCTGCCAAATACAACCAAGACCTTACTCTAAAACAAATTGGAGTAGTGATATTTTCCAGATTTTAGCCATACAATGTGATCATTAAATGAAATGATGCATCAATGGCAGATGATAAGCACACATTATATGAGTATGGAAATTGTCAGAATCAAAATGGGAGTCAGTTGTGTCATGTCTTAACAACGAAATATGGAGGAATCTCATGCTCATATGTCTAATGACCAACACTATCACAAAAGATTCTGCCAGACCATATCCTTGCATGAAAGCCATTACAACCTTACACAGAAAACTTTTGCAAGGATATTTGCCCACCAATTTCCTATCCAAACTTGAAGTGATACACCTTTGTTATGATCCTTGCAGTAAGGGAATGTTGATTCAGAATTTATATAATCTTCATTTTGCCTTTAAAATCTTCCCTTTGTGCTGGGCATGGTGGTGTTTACCTGTAATCCCCTATGGCTCTCGAGGCTGAGACAGGAGGATCATGAGTTCAAAGTCAGCCTCAGCAAAGCAAGGTGCTAAGCAACTCATTGAGACCCTATCTCTAAATAAAATACAAAATAGGGCTGGGGATGTGGCTCAGTGGTTGAGTGCCCCTGAGTTCAATCCCCATAACCCCCTACCAAAAAAATTAAAACTGCCTTTTGCCACAACCACTTTGAATATGCACATAGTTTACTATGGCACATATACATTGTATTACCATTGCAATGCTTTTCCTGAATAAATTTATTTATTGGAACATATCTCAGCTTGCTATTTCAGTTGACATCAGTAACTAACATACTTATGCAAATTATTTTATCAATATTGAGACATCCACCAACACCTCACTAATTCTACACCAGTTGCTTAACCTACTTCTTTATTTTTTATTTGTATTTATTTTTTGGTCCGGGGATTGACCTTAGGGGCACTCGATCACTGAGCCACACACCCCCAGCCTTATTTTGCGTTTTATGTGGAGACAGGGTCTTACTGAGTTGCTTAGCACCTCACCATTTCTGAGGCTGGCTTTGAACTCCGGATTCTCCTGGGTCTCCCAAAGTGCTGGGATTGCAGGTGTGCACCACTATGCCTGGCTTCCTTAACCTACTTCTGAAAATTAATTTCCTAAAAGTTTCTCATTCTTTTCCTTCAATTGATACTGGTTGGAGAAAATATTAGAGATTGAAAATACAAAGTATCTGTTCACTTCTTCTGAAACTAGAAGGAGACAGATCTTTATTATGTAATGACAGAAAGTTTAACAAAATAATAAGCTACATAAAAAACAGAACTTGTAATTTAAGCTATAAATGTGGTTATCTTGGTAAGGAGATCTGAAGGCACTCCCTTAATCTTTCTGGCTCTTCATAGTAAAAGGAAATAAATGGGAGAATAATTATTCAATACAAGCAACAAGAATTGGATTAATATGACAATTCTTGGACTGTTCAAATAGTGAAAGACGCTAAAATTAAAACCAAGATGCTGAGGATGAAACCAAGAATCCAAATGATATGGCCAAGAGCCAAAAATTATTCCCAGATCTTCAAACCTATTTCAGAAATGGCTGTTTTTCTGGGTGATTTCAGAAATACTTTGGAGAAGTGTGTTTTATTTTGCTTTCCCCTCATTTTAAACAAAATGGCCCTGGTTTTAAACATATTCCTGCACCAATACTGTGTATTGGGAGGTGTTGAGGATGGGCAACCTGTCTCCAATGTCACAGGTCCTAATATGGAGAATTGTTTCCCAGAAGCAGTATTATCATGACCTATGTAAGGGTTTGGGAATTATTACTGATGATTTAGATGACAGTTTGAATTTTCAGGTGATGAAATGATATTAGCTATAGGTAAGGGATTTTTTACAAGAATTGATGCTCTAATGAGATGAGACTTGATAACGTGGGGCATGTTGCATATTGAAGTGTTATGTATCCTTAGATGTAGGCAGAAAATGAACTGCTGTAGACAATATTATAAATGGCCTTCAAAATTTGCAAACCTTTGTGTATGAGTTCTATATAATCCCCTCCTCCTGAGTGTGGGCATGATGGGATCTCTCTCCTCTGATTGGGTTACAGACCAATTAGTATTGAGTTAATAAAAAATGAGCCTGACCTAATCAGATGTGCCCTTAAAAGGCATTGGGGCCTTCCTGAAGTCAATCACTTGCCAAGGAAGCGTGAATGGTCTCTAGAATCTGAGTGTGACCCCTATCCTACAACTGACAGGACGACTGGGACAAAGATGTCAACTACCAATGATTTGAAGTAGCCTGGAAATGATTCCTACCCTTCTCAATCTTTCAGGTGAGGACAGGGATGGCCAGTACTAATTTCAGCTTCCTGAGACCCTAGGCAGCGTACTCAGCTGCTTCACTCTTGGACTTCTGTAAACTAACAAATTATTATTGTTTTAAGCTGCTAAATTTGTAGTATCATATTAAACAACTATAGAAAACTAATATAGCCTATACATACGATCCACCATTTTACTTTTTAAAATATTTTTCTACTTATTTAATTGTTTTATGGCAGGTAACATAGGGCTGGGTTTTTTTTTATCATATATTATAATCTTTTCCTTTTGATGAGGGTGTTTATACCATTAAACTTTGTTTTGATTAATATTTATTTAGATTTAATTCTGTAATCTTAATATTTGCCTTCTATTTGTCTTATATGTTTTTTTTTTTCTTCATTTATTCTTTTCTGTCTTTGGGGTATTTTAGTGCCCTGCAAATTTCTTCTTAATTTCAACATTATTTGAAACCAGATTTTAGTTGATCATTAGAGGATAAGGTTAAGTTGACATAATTGTCATTGTTTAATTTATACATAAAAGACTGTGGATTTGGTAAATCCAAAATAACCTAAGAATTATGAGTCCAAATTAAAAGTATCATTAAAAATATGTCATAATAAAATGAGAGTGGAGTTGGAGAATATCATGTTAAGTGAAGAAAGCCAATCCCAAAAAAACAAAGACCGAATGTTCTCTCTGATAAGGATGCTGATCTGTAATGGGGAGGAGGTGTGGGGAGAATGGAGGAACTTTGGGCAAAGAAGAGAGAGGGAGGGGCAGGGGCATGGGGGAAGGAAAGATGGTGGAATAAGATGGACATTATTGCCTTAGGTACATGTATGACTGCACATATGGTACAACTCTACATCCTGTACAACTAGAGAAATGAAAAGTTGTGCTCCATTTGTGTACAATGAATCAAAATGCATTCTGATGTCATGTATACCTCATTAGAATAAATAAATAAAATAATAATTAATTAATTAAAAATAGAAATAAAAAATAAAATAAAATGAGAATTACATGGAAAGTTAAAGTAAAGTATGGAAAGTTAAAGTTTAAGTTAAAGTATGGAAAGTTAAAGTTTAAGTTAAAGTAAATTAGTATATTTTATATATAAAGTATATATTTCATATTGTATATATTTTATTTTCATTCATATATCATTATTTTATGTTAATATGTAATAGTAAATTATATATACAATATATAAAATTCATGTATTTTTTTCCTCCCCTATGTTTTGGGGACTAAAATTACTTATATATTATATTTGAGGTTGTCACATAGCTCACTTATGCTTTTTTCATATTTTGTATTTTTTTCTTTTAAATAGCTTCTATCATTTTGAATACTCTCTACTATTCTTTCATTTCAGTAGTATTTTCTTCTGTAGTGACTAATAGGTAGACAATTTTTATTTCACATTTTGTAGTTTCCATTTCTAGAATTTTAATTCAACCTTCTTTCTCTCTTTCATGCCTCCACTCAAAACTATGAGTATTCATTTTCTGGCTTTAACATTTTGAATATATGTAATTTGGTTAAAACAAATGTTTTAATATTCTTGCCTTTTAATTTTGACATCAGTTTCATTAGTGGCTCTTCGTTGATTAATTCATTTCCTCATGATGGGACTGAATCTTTTGCTTCTTGCCATGCCTAATACTTTTATTGGAATGAGACATTGTATTTTATCTTTTTTGGTGTTGTATGGTTTCATTTTTGACTGTTTTATATTATTTGGAAACCATTTGGTTCTTTCTGATATGAATTTTCAACATTTGTTACGAATTCATAAGAACGCCATTTACTGTAGAGCTAATCATCCTCTATTACTAAGTCAATGATCTGTGTATCCTGATTATTTTTTTAAGTCTGGAAAAAGAAAAAAATGAACTATTTCCAGATTTCTGTGTCACCAGGCACTGTAACCTATATTCCAATTCAGTATTTCCCCTGCTTATCTGTGCAGGTACTTCATATGTACACACTACTTAATTCTAGATGGAGACCTTCTTCAGATCTATGGAGTTTTTTTTTCTGTGCCTTCATCCCCTCTCTGGTACTCTGTCCTATGACCTCAAGCTTCACTGATCTCCTTCATCTCTAAACTCCAATTACTATACTCAAGGTATCCCATTGCTCTCCAATTAGGTTCCCTCTACTTGCACTATATATAGCCTGGGAATTCTCTCAAGGCAATAATCTGGGTCAAACATAGGACTTACTTCATTTGTTTCTTTTCTCTTAGAAATCACTAGCCTTCATTTATTGATACAGTGTCTTGAAAAACTACTATTTCATATATTTTTGCCTAGTTTTTAGTTGTTTTATGCTACAGACTAAATTTCATCCATACAATTAATTTCACATTGACCAGAAGCATTTATATTCACTCAGTATTAATAAATAGCCAAATTATGTAATTAAATTAAAATGTATGACTTCTTTTGACAATTTAAATTAAATTTGAAACAATAAAATCAAGTTTTGCTTAAACTTTGTATTAAACAATACTTTGTAATGTATTTTTGTTTGCTTATATTTAAAAAATAAATTAAATTTGCTTGAAATGTTAGGATGATCATTTGTTTCCTTAGAAAATATATTTGCACTGTAACAATGTTAAAATAAAAATCTTTCCTATTTATAATTTTGCTACAAAGTTAAATCTGGCATTATTCCTATTAAACAAACATAAACATTTATAATAATGATGGGTTTAGTAAACTATATTGCAAATATATTAAAATTAAACTGAGTAATCACTTATACAATTGTGCCTATCTATAAATATCAAATAATTAAATTCTCCAGTTACATTTTTTCATTCAAAATTTCAAGCCAAAATTTGAAAATTATAAATAGTGTGTTTAAATTTGATAGGTACTTTTTCCTGTTATTTTCTTAAATAAACCTGTATCCAAAAATATATATGATAATATGTAGATGGCTTGTGTAGAGATAGTCTGAATGTAACACATCTTTATATTTTAAACTGTGCCTTTCTTTTTATTCTCTAAATCTTGTATCAATACTAAATGCTGGTCTAATTCTCAAGGTGCTTTGTATGCACCTAGGGAAAAATTATACTACCTGATCTTTTGCAAGTAATTTTGCCAATTAAATGAATTTGGCTTTGTAATAAACATTTCCAATATTGAGAGCTTCAGAAATCCCTTGACAGTATGTGCCCATCCATCTAATATTTGGCAAGTTACAATTTCCATTTGTTCTTGTTTCCCTTCTGAGACACATCTAGGAAATGAGCTTTTTGCTTTGAATGAAACAGACTATTTTTCTGTTGTATTTCTATTATGTTAATGAAGATTTTCATTGATACTTCCCTAGGGACCAAATGTGGCAACCAGTAGCAATAATATTGTGAGTATAGCTGTGTGTATGTGTACAATATGTATTTATAGTCTTTAATGGTATTTGGTTCATTAAAATTGACAGCACCCCCACATCCCTCAACCTCTTATTTTTGACAGTATTTTTAAAATATATATTTAAAACAACCTGCTAACTTTTTCATTAATGCACCTATATTTCTCCGAAATGAGCAATGTTACACTCATACTGATTAATTTGAAAACATTTTAAGTTCTTCCTTGAAGCGATGAAGTATCTTCTCCCTAAAATTCAGCACAAAAAAAGCATTCATTGAAGAAATGGAATTAATTTGGCAACTAATAATCTCCAAAGAGTTAGACTAATATTTATTGGGCATGAAATGTACTAGAAAATTATGATAAAGTCATCTAGGTCTTGATTGCACTAGAATAAAGCATGTCACCTTCAATACTCAACTTCACTAAACTATTACCTGTCTATCAAGAAACCTGAAGAACCATTGGCAAAGTTCAACATGCTCCAGGTATGAAAGGAAGCATGAAGCAGGGAGGGGACAAGAACAAGAGAGAGAATGAGTATTGTTTTGTGTCACTAAGATAGAGCCAGTTGTACAATATGAGATTCGTGAGAGAAGCAAAAAAACTAGAAAACATTTGAAGATCCAAACATTGATATTTTCTTTAGCTATTTGAAACAATGAAAGAGATACTCCAAAGAAAGATCTATACATAATTTTCTTTAAACCATAAAGGGGACAATGGCAAAAATGCAATTCAGGGACTCTATACTACATATTCTATCTGTGTTTTATTTTTCTACCCCTCCAAACTCATAAGAGGTTATAAATACAAATAAATTTAATTAAAAAAGGGAGTGGCCATTCAGGGGACAAATCTGCAACTGGGTCTGGCTTGAAGAAATTTTTCTGTAATAAAATGTACTGACAGTAGCTTTAAAGATACAAAACAGATGACTGCTATCATGCTGCTAACTTTCCCATTATTACTCTTGCTTTGACAGATATGTAAGTATCTTGAGCTACAAAAACATAAATTTTATGTCAAGTAAAGTAATATCCATCGGAAATAACACAGCCATGTTTTTAAAACCTTTGCTATAGAATGGACAATGAAATGCTTAAGTATAACAGCCCCGTTATGTGACATAACCAGGGCACTCACCAAGTAGTCAATATCCTTTGCAACCACCTGTCACATAATGACAACTGTCACATAATGACAGTTTTCTTCTTATGCGGTAGAATCAATCTGTGGACCGAGGGAGAAAAAGGAGGGGAACTGGAGTAAACTAAACTTGTCTTCTCCAAACTGCTTATGATTTTGTTTTATTTTGTGCTGTGGTATCAGTTAGATAAAGAAAAGATATACCAGGCTTCCCAATTTTAGCCTCATTTCCAAATTGTGTGTTCATAATGCAATAGACAGCAAGTGCTACATACAAATATCATGACCTTTGCCTTCTCATAAAAGCATTGCAAACATTTTAGGAGATAGATTATTCCTAACTATAATATACCATTAAAAATGATAAGACAATTATTCTATTGTTAAAGTTTGTATTAAAACAGATAATTAGCTTTAAACAGTTTTAGTAAATGTATATAATATTTTCAGTGGTCTTATATGTATAAAACAGATTTAATATATGTATATCTTAAAAACCTTTTTTAAGTCTAATTTGCTAATAAAAGATCAGCAAATACACATACACAAATACCTATGTATCAAATCTTAATTTGTTTTTCAGAGTCAGTTATTTAGTGAAGTCTCATAATTTCCCCATGAGATAGGCATTATAATTATCACTTCATAGATTCAAAGTACTGAATGAAAAAACAAACATTTTCAATTAGTAAATGACAAACATTAAACCTGGATCCAGGACTCTCTGCTTTAAGTCTTTGCTGTGTCCAACTATGCCTTGCAGCCACAAGTATAATGTCATCTTACTGAAGCTACCTGATAGACAATGAGATATTTGAACCACATGGATATTAACAAATTCATGATGTATAATCTTGTAGAGGGTCGGGGTCATAGAAACATGAAATTACATATGTCCTGGGATTGGAAAGTAATTCACTGGAGTCAGAGCATGGGATGGGCAATGGGATATGTAGGGCATTCCTAGGGGCAATTTCATTCAAGGATACTCCAGCTCCTGAGAAAAGGAAACCTATCTCATTGGTTACCTCCTGCTTTCATGCTCGTGGACAAGGCATGACTGCTTATCTTTGGTATAGGGTGTTCACTTGCATGAACAGGCCATGGCAGATTGACCTTTAAGCTGATTGGTCAAAAGGGACTATATATTCCTCTCCATTTCCTCAATAAACAAGTTCCGGCGCTGACTGGTCTCCCTGACACGTCTGATTGTCCTCTGGTGGGAGGGCTGGGTGCGAGGGCTGGGTGCAGGCGGTCAGTTGGCTCCTGCCTTTCCTGGTTCGACCTCGCCAGGGTAAGGCCCTCTCCTTCCCCTGCAGGCTCGGGGGGATACAGGGCTAAAAACCCCGGCATTCTGGCGCACAACAAGCGGCAAAAGCAAAAGCGAAACTAGATCTCCCGCGGACAGGGCCAAGCGAGTCCTGAGGTAAGAGCATACCCGAAAAGATGGGGCAGAATAATACTAAGGAAGACCCCACTCTTAAGGCATTAAGGTACATGCTTAAGAGTTGAGGCCTAGAGGTCTCTGATACCCAGGTCAAGAAGGTCTGGGAGACCTTCACGCGGTCAGCCCCTTGGCTCCCAGCCAGCAACCTTTTTGACCACTCCACATGGGAGAGGGTGGAACAGCTTGTCAGGAAGAGGGAGGTCATCTTGGATGAGGATCCACCCTTGGGGGTCTATCTGACCCTGTTGGCTCTCAAGGCCTGCTTCTCCCCTGTGATACCCAAGGAACCCCTTGGGTACAAGCCAAGGTCATCCAAGGGGGCCCAAGAGCAGATCCCCAAGGAAAGCATGGGGGGCGACCCTGAATGGGAGCTCTTTGATAGTGAGCAGCTTGAAGCATCCCACAGGCCGTGCCTACCCTTCCCCACGAAAGGGAACTGTCCCAAGACCTGGCCTGAGGTGGTTCCCTGGGCCGATCTCTCCCCACCATCAGCCCCGGAGCCTGACTCGCCAGTGGGCCCTCATGAGAGTGAATGGCCTCCGCCATATTGTCACCCTTTTCCTGAGGAGAGCCGATCGCCATCTTGTCCAGATGGCGGGAAATTGCTTCCACCATCTTGTCGCAGAGACAAGGAGGCACTGCTATTTTGTCAGGCATTTCTGGTAAATGCCAATCTGGGTGGAAACCGACCAGCAGTTTTGTACCCCTGGGAAGTTCAAGGAACTTAAAAAGGCAATCTCAGAGGATGGACCTAATTCTCCATGGGCTGAAACCATCCTTCAAGGACTGGCTCATCAACAGTGCACCACCCAGGACTGGAAGAGCCTAATTAAGGTGGTTCTTCCTGGCCCACTATACCTTAAAATGGTGCACTTTTTTAAAATGAGGAGTGTCACTCTCAAGTGGAGAGGAACCAGGCCGTAATCCTCCCCTCCCTATTACTTATGGGATGCTCTCAGGGTCATATGATCAATTTGCCACCGTACCCCAACAGGCCACCATCCTGGCACCCTATCAGGAACAGGTGTGATCACTGGGCTTAACAGCATGGAAAAAACTAGAGGGGGGCCATCGGAATCCCCAGTACTGGGGATGATCCAAAAGGCCACTGAAGATCTGGCTACCTTTATCAAGAGGGTAGAAAAAAGCCTCCAACTAAAGGTCCCCCCAGCCCCTTGCGAGACCAATTTGTTAAAATGCTGGTCTGGGAAGGGATGACCACAGACCACAAGCTGGCATACACAGGAATGAAGGATCAATCCATGGGGAGATGGATAATAATGACCAAGGATGTGGGTACCCAGGCCCACCAATCCCAAGCCCTGGTGACGGCCTTACAGGCTCAAACTGCTTCTCTTACAGAGGCTCTGACTGCTGCCCTCTCTCTATTTCCCACTCAGGGGGGTGAAGCTCACAGCCAAGGTGAAGGGGGTTTGCTATGGATGTGGACAACCTGGTCATTTTAAAAGGGAATGCCCTAATGGCTGCCTGCGGCCTGGCCGGCACCCCAGCCCTCCCCCAGGGAGGATGATGAATCAGCCTTCTCCCAAGACCCCCTGTCCTAGGTGTAAAAGGGGCTCCATTGGCAAAAGGATTGTCGATCCAAATTTGATATCCTGGGCAATCCTTTAAACTAAGGGAGGGGCACCCTCTAGCCCCATCAACCAAAGGAGGTCCAACTGCTGGGGGTGAGGATTCCCCCAGAGCCCCCTGGACTGTCCCTATATTACCAGGGATAAGGCCAAAAATGGATATTTATATAGCTAGGAAAAGGTTCCATTGTCTGATTGACACACGGGTGGACCGCACCACATTACGAAAGGAAGAGGTCCCCCCTCAATGGAAGTTGATCTCAGGGCCCCATCTACTGGGGGTCGGGGGCAATACCGCCTCTGATGACACTAAAGATTGGCTAAAATGGGAAGATGTAGACAGGGGTCATGGGGACGTCCGACCCATTATTGCCCCTGGCCTTATGGCCAATTTGCTGGGACAGAATATTCTTGGGGAGGCTGGAGTGTATATCACCACTGATCATAAGGCTCCTTATGATGACATTCTAGAGGAGGAAGAATACCAGCAATAATTTAACTTGCCTGGGAAGGTTTTTTATCAACTATAGGGCTGACCCCCTCCTCGAGGCCACATGGCAACGGGTTCCTGCACCTTGTGTAAGGCCTCACCACCAATTCTAGGTGCCACTGTTCCATTGACACCCACCATTACCTGGCTTCCAGGCTCCCCAGTTTGAGTGGAACAGTAGCCATTACCCCAAAACAAGCTCCAAAAGTTAAAAGATATTGTCCAGGAACAATTGGCACTAGGCCACATTCGACCATCCTTTAGCCCCTGGAATAGTCCTGTTTATGTAATACAAAAGACATCTGGCAAATGGAGGATGTTACAAGACTTGAGAAAGATTAACAAGTGGATGGTTCTGATGGGCACCCCTTTATGAGGACTGCCCTGGACTCCATCCATCCCAAAAAACCTGTCCCTCATCGTGATTGACATTAAGAACTGTTTTTTTTTTCCATCTCCCTTCACCCTGTTGATTGTGAGAAGTTCGTATTCTCCATCCCCTCCACTAATTTCCAGAGGCCTGATGAAAAGTACAAGTGAGTGGTTTTGCCACAGGGCATTGCTAATAGTCCTGCCTTCTGTCAACAATATGTCTCACATGTATTATGGCTCCTCCAACAACAACCAGGAATTACTCTCTATGTCTATATGAATGACATTATTATTGGTGCAGTTGACGCCTCCCAGTTAGGCTCTGCCTATAGGGAGCTCCGGCACCTTCTAGAGCAAGGGGGATTACATATCTCTAATGATAAAGTCCAGACTGTCCCACACTTTGAGATTTTGGGAGCAAAGCTCAAACTAGACTCTGTTTGCCCCCTCAAACCTCAGTTATCAGTAAAGCCCTCATACATCTTAGTGGAATTACAAAAGATCTTGAGAGAACTTAATTGGCTACAGTCCTGGATCCACATCACTACAGAGGACCTTCTCCCACTTTTTGAGTTACTAAAAGATAAAGACCCCTCAGATCTTATTCTGCTGACAAAGGAACACCAACGGATATTCCAAAAGATTCAATCGACCTTTGATGAGGCTCAGCTGGCCCAATACCAACCTGATTGCAACCTCTGCCTGTGGATCCTTCCTGGCTCTAAGCTGCTCTCAGCTGTCATTACCCAATGGGGAAGCCCTCTTCAATGGATCCATTCCTCCACAGGGGGTGCCCCGTGGTTATATGCACAACTGGATTAGATAGCAGATCTCATAATCAAAGGTCAGGATGTTACTGTAAGACATGGGAAAGACCCTGACATCCTGACAATCCCCTATTGGCTAACTGATTTTGAGTGGATCTGTAGAAACCATAACAGAGTGTCTGATGCCCTAACTGGCTTTGGGGGAAAATTCAATTGCCATTATGGGGCTACCAAATGGGTCACCTCATTCTCAAGGCTGGAATGGACCACCCCCAAACTTTTCTCTGGTAAACCTCTCCCTGAAGCTGTAAATGTGTTCACTGATGGAGGCAAGGAGGGATCTGTGGTGGTCGTTCTCCCTCCCCCATGCCTTGTAAATAAGACAAGACAAACCCAATATTTCCAGCAAGTCGATGGGTCAGCTCAATTTAAAGAATTATATGCTATAGCTCTGGCCCTGACTAATATTCAAGAACCCATTGGCCTCCTGTGGAGGATTGACCATAACCACTCACCCAGACCCTGGACTGCTGCAGGCCCAAGAACTTCATGGTCTGACACACCTTAATTGGCGGGGGCTACATCATAGATTCCCACTAGTGCCAATCAAAGACTTAAAAAAAAAAAATTGTTAGAACCTGCAAATCCTGCTTGCCCTTTCTACAGATTCCACCCCTACAATCCCCTGGGGGTAAATCCCAGAGGATTAAAGCCAAATGCTATTTGGCAAACTGATGTGACTCATTATGCCCCCTTTGGCAAACTTAAGTATGTTTTTGTGACCATAGACACCTGTGCTCATGTTTGTTGGGCCACTGCCCATACAGGAGAAAGGGCCAAACATGCACAGAGTCACCTTTTGCAGTGCTTTGCTATTTTGGGAATACCTCTACAGGTGAAAACAGACAATGGGCCCTGCTTTGTAAGCCAAGCCCTACAAGAATTTTTTGCTCAGTGGCATATTAAACATTCTACTGGAATCCCATATAACCCTAAGGCACAGGCCATTGTAGAGCGACACAATAAAACTATAAAGGATCAATTATTAAAACAAAAAGGGGGAATTAACCCCATGACCAGTTACGAATGGTCATGCTTACATTAAATATTTTAAATTTTTCAAAAGAACAGCCCCTAACAGCCTTTCAGAGGCATTGGTCCAACCAGACGTCCTATCCCAAAATTGAGGTCCGATGGAAAGAACCCCTGACAGGATTTTGGCATGGGCCAGAACCCCTTATAAGTGCAGGTCGTGGATTTGAATGTGTCTTCCCAATAGGTAAATCAAACCCCATCTGGGTGCCTGCCAGAAACCTTAAATATTGCTACCCTGAACAAATTGATAACCCAAGAGCATCTACTCTTGAGGGGTGATTCTCTCTCCTGCCCCCTTCCTTCTAGGAATATACCCATGTAAAAGGCCATGGTGGACGTTTTGCCTGATCACAACTCCTCATCGCCTTTCCTCTGCTGTTCAAAGGAGGGAGTATTGCAGGAACCATATTGGATCTTCAGTCCCAACTTGACTCCTTAGTGGCGGTGGTGCTATAAAATCACCGTGGCCTAGACCTTCTCACCACCAGAGAGGGAGGACTTTGCCTTTACCTGCAGGAAGAATGCTGTTTCTATTGGGGATCATCCAGGACTGGGCTACCTCCTCCCCTTCCTGGGTCCGCTTATTATTGTAATCCTTGTATTCACCTTTGGGCCATGTGTAATGTATAAGCTTTTGCAATTCATTAGGGACCAAGCATGGTCCGTACAGGTCATGGTGGTTAGACAGCAGTATGCTGCTCTACACAACATAGATTGGGAGCCTTATGACGTGGGAGTATGAATCCCTTTTCTCTTAAATGGCTGACTCTTCTTTTACCCAGTACCCTTCTAGTGGTCTAGCCGACCCAAGGGAGGCACCCCTGGGAAGAGCTGAGGTGGTAGTCAATGACGGGTAAGATCCCTGATGGGGACAACCTAAGACAGGCACACCTTCAAGTACATCAGGTGACCCCTTTCTTTATTAAAACAAAAAGGGGAAAATGTAGGGTGTTCCTAGGGGCGATTTCATTCAAGGATACGACAGCTCCTGAGAAAAGAAAACCTATCTCATTGATTACCTCCTCCTTCCGTGCTCATGGACAAGGCATGACTACTTATATTTGGAATAGGGTGCTCGCTTGCATGAACAGGCCATGGTAGATTGACCTTTAAGCTGATTGGTCAAAAGGGACTATATATTCCTCCCCATTTCCTCAATAAATGAGTTCCAGCACTGACTGGTCTCCCTGACGCATCTGATTGTCCCCCGGTGGGAGGGCTGGGTGTGGGTGGTCAGTCGGCTCTTGCCTTTCCTGGTTCGACCTCGCTGGGGTAAGGCCCTCTCCTTGCCCTGCAGGCTTGCGGGGAATACAGGGCTAAAAACCCCTGCAGGGATGTGCTTGGGAAAGGACAAGTGGAGAAGATCATTCTAAACAAGAAAGTTGGTAAACTATTATGAAAAGACTTTACAATTTGTGAGCAAGGAAAGATGACTTCCATACCTGAGGCTTGCTCAAACTGGACTCTGCAGTGAAATGCCTATGTTCACCATTGGCTCTTTGACAGTTCCTGGGAGAAAAGCTCAGTGATTTTGGAATATTCTGCATGGTAATATTTTTGTAACATTCCAAGGCCTCAGGCCATGCTGTACCAGTTTGATCAGATAAGTATATGTTAACAATATGACTTCTGGTGAATGCCTATTTTTTTCTGGGGGCTTGGGGTCTTTTTTCTGTAGCTAAGATGAGTTATATTGGGAGTATATTCCTATTTGATTGATTCCCAATAATACTGTGGACCACTGAGCTTGGAGGGACTTCCTTGATTGGCAACAATTTCACTGGTAGAAAAACTAATTATGAATTTAACAGATTTTCTAAAGGCTGTGAGTTCTCTTAGTGTATCATTAAGTCTGAGAATGATTTTGGAAATTCTTGACATGCTATGGAATTTTAACATTAGCCTTTACACAATTGAGAATTATAATAGTTTTTAAAATTATAGAATTTTACATTTATTTATCTATTTAATAAATTATAATTCTTTATAGCAGTCTCCTATGTGTCAGTCCAATTTTAGGTAGTGGGAATACAGCATAAAATTGCTACTTTTGATGCCTACTTGAAACACAAGTTAATATAATATTCTAATATGATTTATATTTTTCCCAAAATAAACAGCATATGTCCTGTGGGAATTTATTCTGGGGTTACTGGGGAGGACTAATTCATTTAAGGAATCTTATCTGTAAGAGATTATACCTGAATGTATAATATCAAGATGTTCTTTCACACTTAAAATTTTCATTTCAATTAAGCAAGTATTAGATATGAGGAAAGACAATACCAAGGGATCATCATTTACATATTTACCTTAAGTGATGCTCCTTATACTTTAGAGTAAGTATCTCACAGTCAATTCTAGAATGGGTTAAGGATGGAAAAAGGACAATGGTTGGAGGACTTAGCAGAAGAGAAGGTGAGGATAGTTAAGTTACCCCTGGAGGGAGGAAACTAAAAGCAGGGATATTGGGAGGCCTTGGAAATAAGCTTTAGGTATCTCAAAATAACTAAGAACAAATTGCACCTAGTAAAAAAATTAATTAGTTTTCACTGAATTCTTTATGAAAAAGCAAAAAGAAAAGTGTAAAGAAAAATGGCCATTGCCTTTCCATGTAAGAGAATTTCTATGTCTTTTATATCATGATGAAAATGGGAAATAAAACTCAACATGTAGTTATTAAAGGTGCTAATAATCACCCAAAGAAAAATATAGCTGACAAAAAATCTTCACAAGTGTAATTTTTAAAAAGATCCTATTGTGTTTCACTTGGAAAACCTAAGTAGGAATGATTTAATGATTTGTTATTTTAGTGAAAGAGCTATTTTATTCCTTTTTAGAGTCTTATTGATTTTTCCTTCTAAATTACTGCAACAATAAGGTTATTTTTCTCAACAAAGTCATGAGTATTTTTCCCTTTTATTCAAATATTTAGGTTCTTTTTCTCTTCTATTTATGTCTGCAAATTCTAAGCATTTGGACAAACTAAATATTTAAATGAAAAAGAAGAAAGGTGTGAAGGATTATGTTTGTGGTAGAATGGGATTTGTCAACCTCCAAACTTATTAAAATTCAGAATTTATTAAAATACTCTTAACACCTACAAATTTCTACTTGTCATTCTGTTTTCAAACACATTTTCATAAAGCTTTTGTTAAAATGTATGGAATAGAGAAAGGAAATATTCTTGTCATGTATATTCCTACCACTTCTTATTTGCTATGTTTAAATGAAATGCTAATAGAAAATAGTTGATGTAAATTAATATTTTGAATTATTTTCTACTGAAAGAAGAGACAGATAGATATGGAGTATTTTATATGAAATTACAAAGAAGTTAGATCATTATTCATATCTTAAGTGTGCAAATTAAAAACATATATGCATATATAGATTTAAACACATGTGTGTGCACGTGCACATGTGTGTATGTGTGTGCAAACATTTATTTATTTTGATGTGCTGGAGAATGACCTGAGGTTTCACACAGGAGGTGCTCTACCACTGAACTACTCTACCACTGAGCTACACCCCTCCCCAGTCTCTTCTATTTTTATTTTAAAATAGCATCTCACAAAGTTACCCAGATTGTCCTGAAATTTGCAGTCTTCCTGCCTCAATCTCTTGAGTAGCTGGGATTACAAGTACAAACCATCATACCTGGCAATAAAATAACTTACTAGTTTTAATTTTTAGGTTAATTAATTTTTGTGTTTGTATAATATTAATTGCATGTATGTCAAAAAGGTTACATAAAATATTGTTTTGTATTGAATTATGTTTCCCCTCCCCAAATTTATATGTTAAAGCTTTAACATCTACTGTATCAGAATGTGACCATATTTGGAAAAAGGGTCTTTAAAGAGGTGATTAAGTTAAAGTGAGGCCTTTAGGGTGGGCCCTAATTCAATCTAACTTTGTATATAGAAAGAGGAAATTTGGACAAAAAAAGACACCAGAAATGTATACACACAGGCAAAAGATCATGTGCAACACAGCAAGAAGGCAGATATCTGCTCACCAAAAAGAGAGGCCTCAGGAGAAATCAAATATACCGACAACCTGAGGCTGGATTTTACATTAGGTTCACAAAATTGTAAGGCATAAAAATATAAAGAACAAAAAGGAAATGATGTTATCTCACACTCCAAAGACCTAAAATACTATTCTAACTTTGAACATAAGAATGAAATCCCCAGTTTGTTTGGTTACTAGGGAAAAAGAGATTTAGAGCACGTAGAAATTTTTATAATTTGGGGTCAAATGGAAAGTGCAAATAGAATTCTCAGAATATATATAAAAATAATGATACAGAAAACAACATATTTTGGGATTCTTGGAAAGAACTAACACAATATACACATAAAAATGTAAAGCATAAAACATGGTCTAGCCAGGCGTGGTGGCTCACGCTTGCAATCCCAGCACTTTGGGAGGCTGAGACAGGAGAATCGCAAGTTCAAAGCCAGCCTCAGCAATGGCGAGGCGCTAAGCAACTCAGTGAGACCCTGTCTCTACATAAAACAAAAAATAGGGCTGGGGATGTGGCTCAGTGGTCGAGTGCCCCTTAGTTCAATCCCCAGTACCAAAAAAAAAGGTCTATAAGAATGTAAGAATTATTGCATCAGAAAATAGATAAATGAAAATATATGAATTAAGTAAATATGAAAATATAGAAAAATGAAATCAATTATAGTAAAAAATATAAAAAGAGATTTAAAAATATCTTATTGAGTAAGAACATACTAAAATAGCAAGACTGTAAACAAATAAATCTTTCAAGGCTAGGGTATAGCTCAATGGTAGACCCCTAACCTAGGTCTTGATTTAATCTCCAATTATACATGTACACACCCAAACATATTAATGCCAATTGCATGGACATGGCACAGTGGACCCTAACATCAGGGACATCCACAGAATACTAATTTTTTTTTAAAAAAAGAGTAAACTGGGGGCTGGGGTAATGGCTCAGCGGTTGAGCGCTTGCCTTGCATATGTGAGGCACTGGGTTTGATCCTCAGCACCACATAAAAAATAAATAAAGATATTGTGTTCATCTACAACTAAAAAACAAAATATTAAAAAAAAAAGAGTAAACTGTAAATGGATTGAAGAGATATTGGGGAAGTGGGGTGACAGGGAGTGCTGGAAAATGAATTGGAGTGGGTTGACTTCCATGCCTTTGTGATGATGTCTAGGTGCATTCTGATGTTATGTGTAACTAAAAAGAATAAATAAAACAATATAGTAATTTTTTGCTTTTGCAGAAATATGACAATTGCTATATATTAGGAGGAAGTTAGAACAAATATAAGAAACATCTTTCAAGTCTCCTTGCACAGTATTTGAAAACCAAAACTTTCTTCAGAGTAGATTATTTGAATAAAACAAAAAATATTACCAAAGAGGGCTGTGAAGCAGGTTAACTGCATATTGGTTACTGGCTTTTCTGAATCCAGTGAGACAAAATTCCCACACACAGAAGGAAATAGGATCTGAAAACTAGAAAACATGACAATAATAAATATACAAACTGAAGCACAGAGAAAAAATATAGTAACATTCAGAAAAGTTATAAGAAGCACGAAAGGCATGCTGAATAGGCCTAACAAGTATTCTTGAAATTTCAAGAGGAGTGAGAAGAGACAACAGAATAGAAGTAATATTTGAAGGGCTAATGCCTAAGAATTTTCAAAAACCAAATAAAGTCAACTGCTCACAGACTGAAGAAATTCTACAAACATCAAGCAGAGTAAATAATCAAATTTAAAAAGATATTTAGGCGAAATGGAATAAGAATGTACAAAATAAAAAGAAAATCATAAAGGAAGTCTGAGAGAAAAGGCCAATGATTCCCATTAAAGGATAAACAAGGCTTCCCCAGAGAGACTCAACCCACCCTATGTGGCCCACCACTGTGGAGAGGAGCCCTGTGTGGCCCGTGCAGTGAGGAGCCCCATGATGCAGTTCACTATTCACCACTATTCACCAACATGTTGCTCCACCCAAATTGCCTCTATTTAGGGGCATTGCAGCCATTGCCATAGCCCTTCCCATGCAATAATGTCCACCGTGGGATGTCAGACAGGGATAGGAGGCTGCTGCCTTTAACAACACAACAAGCCACACTGAAGCATCAACAAATAGGCCATCCAATACCATTGTACAGCCCATCTTTCCAGCCCTATCTCTGAAAGCAGTTGCCTCCATCTTGGGACACTTCCACCACTATCTTGGGATATCTCCTCTGCTACCTCTGCCATCTTTACCTGTGGTAGCTTCCCTCTTGGGACACTGACTGGAGCCTGGAAGCCCAACACCAAGGTACCTACAGGTTTGACACTATTGCTGCCACCAACTAGTGACATCAATGCTTCCATCTAAGGACAACAACTAGGACCTAGAAAACCATTGCCAAGGTCCCTGTGGGCCTGGTTGCACCAGAGGTATCTCTACTAGGTGTACAAACAGACACCATCCTATTGCAGAGCCAACAGAAAATCTTTCATGGGGTCACCTCTCTTTTTTCTCCTGCTAAGAGTCAACTTCTCTTGATTATACATTTACTAGTCTTATAATCTACTACTTCTATATTTTCACATCCTACCTCATAAACATCACAGACTATTTCCCAACCTGTCCACCATTAGAAATGATAAATCCTTATTCAAACTTATTGACAGGGCTGGCGTTATGGCTCAGTGGTACCATACTCACCTAGCATGTGTGAGGCACTGGGTTCAATCCTCAGTACCACATTAAAAATAAAATAAATATTCTGTCCACCTACAACTAAAAAATAAATATAAAAAAACCTATTGGCAATATGCTAGAAGATAACTGAACTCATCATTTCTGTTTATAATGACAAAACTATAAATGTCAAAATAGAAGCTAATTGATTTATGGCTACATATTGGTTGCATTGGGTGCTACAAACATTGATATCCCCCTTAAAGTTGAGGTATTGGTAACCTGCAGGTACACTACAAGATTATAGGATAGAACTTGAAATACCTCAGATATGCACTGCAAGAGAGGAAAACACATAGACAACATGAAAAAACAAATACAGAAAATATCCTAAACAAAGATAGTACAATAATAGAATCCATTGACAGTGCAGTAGATGAAATGTCAGAGAAGGACTTCAAACATACATAATTAAAATGATCTGTGAATTAAAGAATGAACTAAGTGTGCTAATACAGGCAAAAATTGATCACTCCAACAAAAGGGATAAGACAGCAAATACAAACGGACTGATCTGGCCTGATGCATAAAGGAGGAGGAGGAGACTGACCCCGGCCCAATGTGTGGAGGAAACTGACCACATTGCAGCCCCCATCTACCAATACATGGATATCCCATCCTACTTCTATCTAGAGACAAAAGCCAGAACCAAGGAAGATCATCACCAAGGTTCCTGCAGGCCTGGTTACACCAGAGCTGAGGTATTGGTAACCTACAGGGACACTACAGGATTATAGGGTAGAAATTGTAATACTTAAGATCTGCACAGCTAGAGAGGAAGACACATGAACAACATGAAAAAATAAGGAAAGAAAATGTTCCAAACAAACTGAAATACTACGATAATAGAATCCATTGACAGCACAGTAGGTAAAATGTCAGAGAAGGAGCTCAGAACAAACATAATTAAAATGATCTGTGAAGTGCAGAATAATATAAGAGTAATTACAGGCAACAATTGATCAATTCAACAAAGAAATTAGAAAGCAAATACAGGTGACAATTGATCACTCCAACAAAGAGACAAGACAGCAAAAATAGAGAGCAAAAGATTACTTCAAGAAAGAGATAGAGACTCTGAAAAAGAACCAAGCAGAAATCCTGGAAATGAAAGAAACAATAAACCAAATTTTAAAATTTAATAGAAAGCATTACCAACAGACAGAAAACTTGGAAGACAAAACCTCAGTCAATGAACACAAAATATATAATCATGAAAATGAAGTTGACCACACAATGAAGATGGTAAGAAACCATGAACAGAATATCCAGGAATTATGAGATAACATGAAAAGACCAAATCTAAGAATTATCAGGATAGAGGAAGGCACAGAGATACAAACCAAAGGAATGCACAATCTTTTCAAAGCAATAATATCAGAAAATTTCCTAAACATGAATAATGAATTGGAAAATCAAATACAAGAGGTTTACAGGACACCAAATATACAAAACTACAACAGATCCACACCAAGCAACATTATAATGAAAATGCTTAACATACATAATAAAAATAGAATTTTAAAAGCTGCATGAGAAAAGTTTCAGATTATATACAGGGGGAAAACAATTCAGATCTCAGCAGATTTCTCAACCCAGACTCTCAAAGCCAGGAGGTCTTGGAACAACATATACCAAGCTCTAAAAGAAAATGGATGCCAAACAAGAATCTTATATCCAGCAAAATTAAGCTTCAGATTTTATGATGAAATAAAAATCTTCCATGATTAACAAAAGTTAAAAGAATTTACAGTGAGAAAGCCTGCACTACAGAGTATTCTTGGCAAAATAAGTCATGAGACAGAATGAAAAACAACAATGAAAATTCACCAAAGAGGGAACAACACTAACAGAAATCTCCAGGCAAAGGAGAAATCAAGTCAAGTTGAAAACCAAAAATAAACCAAAATGACTGGGAATACAAATCATATTTCAATAATAACCCTAAACATTAATGGCCTAAACTCATCAATTAAAAGACATAGACTGGCATATGGGATTAAAAAAGACCCAACAATATGTTGCCTTCAAGAGACTCATCTCAAAGAAAAAGACATCCACAGACTGAAGGTGAAAGAATGGGAAAAATTATACCACTCACATGTGCCACATAAACAAGCAGGGGTTTCCATCCTCATATCAGGTAAAGTAGACTTCAAAAGAAAGATAGTCAGAAGGGTTAAAAAATGTTATTTTATACTGCTTAAGGGAATCATATATCAACAAAACATAACAATTATAAATATCTATGCCCCGCACAATGGAGCATCCATGTATATGAAACAAACCCTTCTCAATTTCAAGAATAAAATAGACCACAACACAATAAAACTAGGTGACTTTAACATACTTTTCTCACCATTGGACAGATCTTTCAAACAAAAACTAAACAAAGAAACCATAAAACTTAATAATATAAGTAATTTAGAATTAATAGACATATACAGACATATATAGAATGTTTCATCCATCAACAAATAAATATACTTCTTTCTCAGCAGCATATGGATCCTTATCTAAAATAGACCATATGTTATACCACAAAGCAAGTCTTAGCAAATACAAGAAAACAGAGATACTACCCTTATTCTCTCAGACCATAATAGAATGAAATTAGATATCAACAACAAAATAAAAATTAGAAACTACTCCAACACCTGGAGACTAAATGATATGCTATTGAATGATGCATGGAAAACAGAAGATATCAGAGAGAAGATAAAAAAATTCTTAGAGGTAAATGAGAACTCCAATATAACACAAAAATCTCAGGGACACTATGAAGGCTGTGTTAAGAGAAAAGTTTGCTGCATTGAGCTCATTCATTAAAAGAATAAAAAAATCAACAAATGAACAACCTGACACTATATCTCAAAGCTCTAGAAAAAGAAGAAAAAATCAACACGTAGAAGACAGGAAATAATTAAAAACAGGGCTTAAATCAATGAGATTGAAATAAAAGAAACAATTCAAAAAATTGACAAACCAAAAATCTGGTTGTTTGAAAAAAGAAATAAAATTGATAAACTCTTAGCCACCCTGACAAAAAGGAGAGAAAAAACTCAAATTATTCAAATTCATGATGAAAAAGAAAATATCATGACAGATACTATTGAAATACAGAAGATAATTAGAAACTATTTTAAAAATTCATACTCCAGTAAAACAGATAATTCTGAAGACACTGACAAATTTCTAGAGCCATATGATCTGACCAAACTGAATTAGGAGAACATATACAACTTAGACAGATCAATTTCAAGCAAAGAAATAGAAGACACCATCAAAAGCCTGCCAACCAAGAAAAGCCCAGGACCAAATGGATTCTCAATCAAGTTCTGTTGGGGGCAGGCTCTCTGGGACTGGGTGCTGCCCCACCCTTTCGAGATGGTGACCTGGCTGTATGCCAGAAACTTGCAGTAAACAGGTGGACAACTTAAGGAAGTGCACAGCATTGGCTGGCGGTAATGTCACTGTGCATGCTTGGCTCGTGGGCAATGCCTGCTCTGATACACGCCTGTATTCTGCTCATGCATTCCCCTCGTGCTTGATAATGCTATTCCTTCTGATTGGTTGTAACTCTGCTCTGTAATACTTCCTGCTGTATGAAAAGTAGGAGAAGGAGGCTGGGGGGAGAACAGGGGAGAACGAGAGAGAACAAAAGAGAACCAAGGAAGGCAAGAAGAGCGCTCAACAAAAATAAAGATTGCGTTCTGAGAATAATTGTCTCCTGCCGGCGGGCGACAATAAGTTCTACAAGACCTACAAAGAAGAATTAATACTAATACTCCCCAAATTATTCCATGAAATAGAAAAGGAGGGAACCCTACCAAACTCATTCTATAAGGATAGTATCACCCTGATTCCAAAACCAGACAGAGACACATCAAAGAAAGAAAAGTTCAGACCAATATCCTTGATGAACATAGACCCAAAATTCTCAATAAAATTCTGGCAAATCACAAACAAAAATGCTAAAAAGTGTACCACAATCAAGTGGATTTCATCCCAGGTATGCAAGGTTGGTTCAACATATGGAAGTCAATAAATGCAATTCATCACACAAATAGACATAAAGACAAGAATTATATAATTATCTCAATAGATGCTGAGAAAGCATTTGACAAAATATAGCACCTCTTCATGTTCAAAACACTAGAAAAATTAGAGATAGTAGGATCATACCTCAACATTGCAAAAGCCATCTGTACTAAACCCAAGGAAAACTAAATGGAGAAAAATTGAAAGTATTTCCTCTAAAAATGAAAACAAGATAAGGATGCCCTCTTTCACCACTTCCATTCAACATAGTCTTTGAAATTCTAGCCAGAACATTTAGACAGATGAAAGAAATTAAAGGGATATGAATAGGAAAAGAAGAACTCAAACTGTCATTATTTGCTGATGACATGATTCTATACTTAGAAGATCCAAAAATTTCCAACAGAAAATGTATAGAATTAATAAATAAATTCAGCAAAGTAGCAGGATATAAAATCAATACCCATAAATCAAATGCATTTATATACATCAGTGATGAATCCTCTAACAAATTACAAAAATTATTCCATTCACAATACCGTCAAAAGGAATAAAATAAAATACTTGAGAATCAATCTAATAAGGGAGGTGAAAGACTATACAATGACAACTACAGAAAAAAATTGAAGACCTTAGAAGATGGAAAGATCTCCTGTGTTCCTGGACAGGCAGAATCAATATTGTCCAAATGGCCATACTACCCAAACTCCTATACAGATTCAATGTGATTCCAATTAAAATCCCAATGTCATTCCTTATAGATATAAAAAAAAAAGCAATAATCAAATTCATTTGGAAAAATAAGAGATGCAAAATAGCCAAAGCAATCCTTATCAAGAAGTGTAAAACAGGAGGCATCACAATACCAGACCTTAAACTATACTACAAAGCTATACTAACAAAAATGGCATGGTATTGGCACCAAAATAGCATGTAGACCAATGGTATAGAATAGAGGACATGGAGACAAACCCACATAAATACAGTTCCCTCATAGTAGACAAAGGCACCAAAAACATACATTGGAGAAAATATAACCTCTTGAAAAAGTGCTTCTGGGAAAACTGGAAATCCACATGCAGCAAAATTAAAGTAAACCCTATCTCTCACCATGTACAAAATTCAACTCAGAGTGTATCAAGGACCTAGGAATTAGACCAGAGACCCTATGCCTAGTAGAGGAAAAAATAGGCCCAAATCTTCACCATGTTGAATTAGGCCCTGAATTCCTTAACAAGACTCTTAAAGTTCAAGAAATAAAATGAAGAATTAATAAATTGGATGCATTTAAACTGAAAAGATTCTTCTCAGCAAAAGAAACAATCAATAGGGTGAAGAGAGAGTTTACATTTAGGAAGCAAATTTTTGCCACGCACACATCAAATAGAGCACTAATCTTCAGGATATATGAAGAATTCAAAAAATGTAACACCAATAAAACACACAACCCAATCAATAAATGGGCTAAGGAGCTGAAGAGGCACTTCTCAGAAGATATACAATTGATCAACAAATATATGAAGAAATGTTCAACATCTCTAGCAATTAGAGAAATGCAAATCAAAACTACTCTAAGATTTCATCTCACATACGTCAATCAGAATGGCAGTTATCAAGAATACAAACAATAAATGTTGGTGAGGATGTGGGAGGAAAACACACTCATACATTGTTGGTGGGACTGCAAATTGGTGTGACTAATTTGGAAAGCAGTATGGAGATTCCTTAGAAAACTTGGAATGGAATCACCATTTGACCCAGCTATCCCCCTCCTTGGTTTATACTCTATGGTCTTTAAAACAGCATACTACAGTGATGCAGCCACCTCAATGTTTATAGCAGCTCAATTCACAATAGCTAAACTGTGGAAGCAACTTATATGCCCTTCAATAGATGAATGGATAAAGAAAATGTAGTATATATACACAATACAATATTATTCAGAATTAAAAAAAATAAAATTATGGCATTTGCAGGTAAATGGATGGAGTTAGAGAACATCATGCTAAGCAAAATAAGCCAATACTTATCACTCTCTGATAAGTGGATGCTAATCCATAATGGGGGAGGGGCATGAGATAAGTGGGAGAACTTTGGATGGGGCAAAGGAGAGGTCAGGGAAGGAGCATGGGGGCAGGAAAGATGGTGGTATGCGACGGACATCATTATCCTCAGTACATGTATGATTGCACATATGGCGTGCTGCTACATTCTGTACAACCAGGGAAATGAAAAGTTGTGCTGCATTTGTGTATAACGCATCAAAATGTACTCTGCTGTCATATATATCTTATTAGAATGAATGAATGAATTATTTTTAAAATCATTTATGATTTTAAAAAATCATTATTGATTTTTTAAAAGGATAAACAAAACTGACTGACCATTTTCAGGAGAAACCAAAATAATGGTTTCAATATATCTCAGACAAATACCACCAGGAATACACCTATACCCAAACAATGTGGGTTTATTACTTAGTGAGGAAGAATACTCACCATGGAAAAGCATTTGGCAACTTCATAAAAGTATATTAGGAAAGGATTTGTTCTGAGATTTTGGTTGGATGATTTTGAAGACAGTTAAAGGATGCAGGTACACACTATGGCTGGGATTCTTAAGAAAGAGACCACCCCATAATGGGATATCTCTATAACTCTTACGTAGGAAGAAGGAAGACTAGAAAGAATAAGTTGGATTTGGTAAAGAAGAGAAGTCACTCATATTAGTCAGAAAAAGATTGTGTTTTGTATTTTGTGAGTTTCACAGTGACTTTAGCTTGCTTTGTGCATTAAAAATAAATTATGAGGTCTTCTTTTGTCTCACTTCATTATGGGTGCAGAATGGCCCTTTCTGATCTTGATGGTGAATGACCAACAGGAAAAGAGAATGGTCTACTCTTTCCTAGCCAGGCCAGCTTCTAACCAAACTTCAGCCTGGATGTAAGAGTAGACCAGTTCCCAGTGTCAGCAGCATGCCATTTCTTTTCACAACAGAAATAATGAAATAATAGAATGGTACAAAGTACTGGAAAACAGAAACTGGGGATAGAGCACTACAAACTCAATGAAAGCATAGATCTAAATTAAAACAAATGAAAAATATCTCCAACACACAAAATCTGGGGAGATTTTCTTCAGTGGATCTATCTTGAAATAAATTAAAAGGAAAATTCCTCAGGCAGGAATAAAATTATTCAAAATGGTCAAACAAGGATAAAGGAAAGAATTAAGTATAATATAAACTCATGGATAAATCTAAATACATATTGACTATGTAAAACAAGAATATTAATGTCTTAAGTATATATGTATAATTAAATATAATATGACAACTTGAATATAATACAACTAAAATAGTCTATGATTCTCTTATTTTCTGGAAAGATGTAAAAGTAAAATTTTTATTGAATTAAAATAAGAGTAAACTTAATAAAGAAATAATAAAACCCTAACAAGCAAATCCATAAAATTGAAAAACAAATAATGAAAAATATAATTGATTAGGAGGAATAAGTTCAAAAAATTTGTTCTACAACATGGTGAATACAATTAATAATAATGCAAAAAGAATAATCAAGGACAGTAATTAATTGATTAATCAAAAAGAGGTGAAAGTAGAAAAAACAATATAGAAAAATGGATCAACTAGAAAATTAATCATAAAGTTGAAATTAATCATGATAGTAAACAGACATGCAAATCTCAAAAGGCGAAGATACAAACACACACAATCACATTTGTACCCCTTTCAAAATAAGAATGTTGTAAGTAAAAGCACATAAAATATATGTATGAGTCAGTAACATACAGAAATTGGTTTTATTATGCTAAAATGAGATAAAGTATTCTTAAAACCAAGAAGCATGACTAGAGATAAGGAAGGATATCTCATGATGATAAATCAATCCACTGTGAAAACATAGTAATTTTACTAATTCACACAACAAAGCCTCAAAATGTATCCAATAACCTTGAAGGATGTAAAGGAAGCTAATGTAAAACAGTATGAAAAGCCGATAAAAAATCAGCAAGGAAATAGAAAATTAGATATCTATTAATAAATGTAGCAAAGATAATGTAAATGGTTCACACATGACAGCGGCATATACACATCTGTCAACTGCATATAGAGCACTCAATAAACTTTCATACTGAACATAAAGAACTCCAATAATGTTAAAAATTTAAGGCCACAGCAGGTATTTTATCTTCTCATTGTAGAATGAAGAAAGAAATTAAGTACAAAACAAGTATGTAAATAATTCCCCAAGTGTTAATAATTAGTAAAGCATTTAAACAAAACATGTATCAAACAAGAAATCACAGAGGAAGTTAGGGCATATATTCAACTGAAGCCTTAAACATAGCTACTTTCAGATGAGATTCACTTAAAGGTTTGTGTGCAAGAGTATTTGTAGCCTTAATGCATATGTTACAGAAGAAGAAACTATGAAAATCAATATTTGTTTAAAGTTAGGGAAAAATTCTAAAGAAAATAGCAGATAAATGATAAAATAAAAATATATACAAGATAATTGAATCAAAAGTTGGTGCTACAGAAAGACTCATAAAAACGCTGAAAAACCAGATCAATATTACCAAAAACAAACTCTAATACATTCCCACAAGAAAGTAGTATAAAACGCAATTTACCAGTACCAGTAAAAATGTAAGAGGACATGACTATAGAATTCATAATCTTCAAAATAATGAGGATGATAAGAACACATTCATGATAAGAAATTATTGACATGGGAGAGATGCAAAATGTCTTAAACAAAATAATAGAATAAGGTGTAATATAAAAATGAACGATAATAATAATGAATAATAACAATAGAGTGTGATATTGTGACCAAGCTCATAGTACTCTAGAAATGTGGGATGGATTTAACATTCATATGTCAATTAGTATAATTTACCATATTAACAAAAGAGAAGTGAGAAATAGAAGATTAGAAGCTAATGTAAATAGAAAAATAGTTGTTCTGCAGTATAAACAGAAAAAACTATTTCATAAAATTTATATTATCACCATAAAATTTCTTATCTACGTAACAATAGAATATTTCCTATTAAAAAGTCCAATAAAAGTCTTACAGTACACATGAGATTAAAAGAAGACAATTTTAAATCTTTCCTTGTGATATCAGCAATGATACCTCAATGCCCAGTACTACCACTGTTCTTTAATTTAACATTGTATTAAAGCCAATGTCATAAATCAGATAAATAAATGAGTCACAAATGAAATGCTAAAGAGAAATAAATATTATTATTTGTACCAGATACAAATTGGCTTGAGCCCATAATTCTCCATCCCTGGTCGGCTGGCACCTGAAACTTAGGTCATGAACTTATAAACTCCAATGGCAACCACAGAATTTCCCTTTGAACAGGGTGCCACCATACAACTGGGCATTTTTCTTGGAGCAGAGAGATTCCCAAGGGAGGTATCAGCCTCTGTCTATGGGCAATTCAAAGACCCATAATTCATTTGTGGCTCCTGACATCTGGGACCAGAGTTTGGTCCAGCAACAGAGTGACTGAAGTGTACCTGAGCAGAAAGAAATAGGGATGATACCAGGCATCCACACTGGCTGGAGAACCCAGGAGTCCAAGTGGTGCTTAGAAATGCTTAGATGGCTCCCTGTGTCCAACTTCTCTGTGTGACAGTGGGTCCAGCTCAACTGTGTCAAGCTGCTGTAGGCACTCAGGAAAAGAGAAAACAAAGTGTATCTATTTCTCCATTTTGCCACAGATCTTGTTCTGGGAGTCGTTCCCAAGGTTAGTATCTGTCCCTTCAATCTTATCAATCAGCAGATTCTCTGATTCTATCATCTCAGCCTCCTGGGGAACAGGTGCTATATGATAGCCCTTGCTTCAGCTGACTTCCAAGAAAGTTATCTATTTTGATAGAGATTGTATTTAATATGTAGATACTTTGATATATATATTTTATAGATAGATAGATAACTCAAATATCTGAGAGAGAAATATCTCTGATATCTCTGTATCTGAGAGACAGAGAGATTTAACAATATTTTTTATTCCAATCCATGAATACATGGGCTAACATCCCATTTATTTGTGTCTTCTTCATTTCTTTCATCAATCTTTTATAGTTTTCAGTGTAAAGATCTTTAGTCTTCTTGATTAAGTTTATTCTTAGTTATTTTACTTTTGAAGCTATTATAAATAGGATGGTTTTCTTTCTTTTCCAGATCTTCTACTATTAATGTATAAAAACTCTACCTATTTGGGGGGTTAGTTCTATTTCTTATAGCTTTACTGAATTCATTGAACATGTCTAACAGTTTTGGGTGAGGGATTCAGAGTTTCCTAGGTTGATCTTTAAATAATATATTATACTCTATATATCATTACATTTACATATGTAGAAATTTTCAAAATGATTTATATGAAAATACAAATTCACAAGAATAGGTTCACAACTGTTAAAGAAATATCAATACAGATAATTTCTATATCTAAACACCAAAACTTATTAGAAGAGTCTATAATTATGACTGCATAATATGTGTAGGGCTAAATAAGTAAACCACTGGAATTGAATGAAGAGTTTGGAAAGGAAACCACACATGTATGTGTTCTTGATTTGTTATGAAAGTAAGCACCATAGGTTATGCAGGACACATCAACTTATCAACAAATATTGCCAAGCAACTGGTTAGTCATGCTGGGAAAAGAAACCAAAATAAAATTTGAAGTCTTCCTCACTATATATACAAAAGTAATCTGACCACAGATAAAATTACAAAAGAAAAATGTATTTTACAATATAGAAAAACGTGTTCACATATTTTTGCCAATGTTAACATGACACAAATTGCACTAAAAATAAAGGAAAAGATTGATTAATTTATCTGTTAAAATTAAAAACTAATTTTTATTAAAGAATATTCATGTTTACCCATTGTACAATGATCCAATCAGAATAATTAGCTTATCCATCATCTCAAACATTCAGTATTTGTTCATAGTGGTAACATTCAAGATCTTCTTTTCTAGTTAACTTGAAATATAGAGCATATTATTAACTATAACCAATCTATCCTGTAATACAGCACAATATTAGTCCTAACTGCATAGTACTCCATAAAAACATACAATTAGTATGTCAATTGTAAATTTTTAAAAAATGTCCACAAAGAAACAGAATATTTTTATAGCACACATAACTACCAAAATATCCCTAATCAGAATATATAAACTCAATCAAATAACACAAAAATACTAATGTGGTAGAAAAAATAGGGAGAAATTTAAAAAAACAATGTACTTCACAAAAGAAGATTTGTACCTTTTCAAAGACCTATGAAAATTTGTATAACCAAGTAATCATAAAAATGCAAAATAAGGTAACAGTGAAGGACTAAAACATACCTCAATGCAGAAACTTATCTTTTTAAATACATACTTGTGGTGAGGACATGAAGTAATTGGAATCTTTATATATTACTAGTAGGATACAAATGATCACTTATATTTATATGTAACTTATCTATAATTTTAGATTCATAAATTATAAATTATTACATTTATGATAAACTTGGAGAACTTTTGACAGTCAACTAAATGTGAAGTTGAATAAACACATCCCCAGCCACCATCCACCAACCCTCAGCTTTATTGGACCTCTTAATTTCATTGTGATGTTCTAGCTTTCTATACCCACACTGACTGAACCCTGGGAACCATACATATCCTTCTTTTCATGCTGCTGTTATTAATAATCAACTCTTGCTTGTTACCTTTCAAATACTTTTCCAACATTCTTAACTAATGTGTTTTAGACATGTACAAATTCTTTGCCAATACCTTATGGAAAGTAAAACATTAGAAAAAAAGTCTTATTATCATTTTGGATATTTAAATGGAAAAACTTCCAGTTAAGATAGTTTTGAGGAGGCATGAATACTAATTAAAAGAAAAAGCATCAGACTGAAAACACTCAAGTATCAAATCCTATTCTTAATATGCCCTGATTAAGTGAACTTGGACAAATTACTTAATCTATCAGATGTGGAATCTTCATTGCTACATTCAGGATATTCTGGAACAACATGGGAAGAGTGTGTAGTCCTATCAAAAAGTTTTATTTCTTTATATGAAGAGTTGCATAGGTATGTTCATTCTGCAAAATAGAGCTGTCCTTTTATAAGGACAGCTTTTGTATACCATTCTGTAATAAAAACTTACTTAAAAAACAAAGTAATTATTTTATCAGCATAAGAAGCTCATAGATTTTCATTAAGCTCATTGGACTGAACTTCAGCTCTGAGGCTTCTCTATATGATTCCACTCAGCTTTAAAAATCAAAAGAGGAGCATGATTGGTTGCTTATAATTTAAACCAGGTTCACTTGCAATTCCTGGTGCCCATAGGATAGGAGGAGGGTTAATATGATTGGTAGCATTAATAGGATCTTCTATCCAGTACATGCGAGATCAATTCCTGGAAGCAATCTAGGATTGCAATAATATTACCAAGAATAAATACTAATCATGCCCAATAGATAAAAAAACAAGAAATATCCATAATGCTCTTCAATAGACAAGGTTAAAATTAATTATGTGTATCTATCTATGAGAATACATTACAAAGAGGTATATGTGATAGTGACAAAGAATCACAATGGAATCAGAGGAAGACAAAATGTAAGCTTTATAGGGATATTTATATACAGAAGGATCAATAGGATCCATGGCTTTCCAATATCTATCTCTGCCTACCTTCAGAGTGACTTTTTAGGAACCTCTGAGCAAAGTGCTCTAAGGGAAAGATCCAAACTTCTTGCCACTTGGAATAGTTTATATATGAGGCATACCCCCAAAACTCATGGAAGAACATGAAAGAATGTTTAGAGGTGAAATTATTAGGTTATGAGAACCTAATTTATTGGATTGATTCACTAACATGGAATAATTTGATGGTAACTGTAATAATTACAGTGTGAGTGGAAGAGGTAGGTCTGAGGAGTGGGTGGCGTGGTATGCTTTTGAGATATATTTTGTCCGTGGTAAGCAGAGTTCTCTCTCTGCTTCCTGATTGTCCTAGTCTGTTTTCCTCCTCCTTCTGCCATGATGTTCTACGTCAACTTGGGGACAAAATAATGGATTTAGTCATCTATGGATTGAGACCTCTGAAACTGTGAGTGCCAAATAAACTTTTGCTCCTAGAAATTGTTCTTGACAGGTATTTTTTTTATAGCAACATGAAGCTGACTAAAATACCTCTATGTGAATTCATAGGAAAGTTGAGAGGAGGCCATGGGAGATCCTCATGAGTATTGCTAATATGACAAAGGCATGTCACTGGAAACAGAGATGACCTTATTAATAGAGTTTAGGAATCAGCTAGAGGTCCTGGATTCTTCTGTGAAGGCAATTCTGCAGATCTGTTAAATTGTACAAGAGGAGAAACAATTAGCCTCCAGGGGCATCCTGGTACTCCTCAAACATTCTTCTCTCACTTGAAGGCTTATTGGGTACACCATCATAAGTTCCAGTTGATACTAGGTTATAACAATTTCTAAAACAATGTAAGTGGAAAAATCAATTAAATTTTCTTGCAGCTAAGTCCAGTAAACTGTCACTGATACACAAATATTGCTACAAGTTCCCTTTATAAGTAACCATCTCTGGCACTTAACTATCTTTAGCCTATCTTTTTCAGTTTTTTTTCCACACCCTTGGATTTGTATATTGGCATTTAGTCAAAAATATCCCTTATTTTAATATCAAAATATTATATTTTAAAATACATTTTGTAATGCATTATATAGTTTTATCTTGTATACTATTTTTAAAAAAATGAATTTTGCCTTTTCTCAAATAGCTTGAGCTTTTGTTCAAAAGGCATTTCAATTAATTTTAACAATTTTCTACTTTTATGATACTTTTAAAAATATTTTTCATGACTGAAGTACCTATCTTTTATTAAAACACTGGAAGTAATTTCAACATAAATTTTATTTTTCAAATTTTTGGGTTAAGTTAAACAACATGGAGTTCTATAAGCAATTAATAAATGTCACACTTAAAATATTTCATTTTAAATTCACCTATATTTTAATTTTTGGATAGTTTTCAGTATAATATAATAATAATAACCAACTATCATCATATCATCATCATCATAAATGATATTTTAATTGATATTTACCTTCTCAGGTCCTACTCTAAAGGTTTTAGTTTAAGAGACTTGGCTAAACATATAACCACTTAACAGATAAATGAAATAATAAGAGATAAAGTAGTCTCTCCAAGTTCACTTAATTAGAACATAGTTAAACCAGGATTGGATCCAAGTGGTCTAACTCAGATGCTTTTTTTCTTAGCTAATATGCATGCCACATTCTTATCTTAACAAGAGTAGTGTTTCTACAGAAGAACAAATGATTCTTAATGTGTATGAAATGGAGAGAAAGGAATGTGTGGATGCAAGTGTAAAGTATGGGAAGTCAATGCAAAATATCATGTGAAATTAACAGATTCAATAAAATCAAAGACTGGAAGAGAGAACAAGTCCAAGGAGAAGTTTGCTGTCATCTTTCTCTCTTTTGAAATTACCCTCTAGGCTGTTTCAAGTTTCATCCAACTGGAGAAAGACAACATAACAAGAAGTGTGTTATTTCTAAAAACAAAAACAGGGGCTGGGGGTTATGGCGCAGTGGTAGCGTGCTTGCCTAGCACGCGTGAGGCACTGGGTTCGATCCTCAGCACCACATAAAAATAAAATAAAGATATTCTGTCCACCTACAACTAAAAAATAAATATTAAAAAAAAAAAAAAACGAAAACAATGACCAAGAAGAGATATTTAAGTAGGGAAGGAATAGATACAGTTAAAAATAACTGGGACAAAGAAAACACAAACTCTGAGATGCTTGACTGCCAGAAGGGAAAGAGTATCCTAGGAGACATACAGGCAGACTATGAAGCATAGAAAGGAATAGAGTAGCCTGCGGGCAGAGGAAAGAGCTTGTGTCCCTTTGTAGAATACAGAGAGTAGGAAAGACAGAGGCATTACTACCTGATGTGAATTAAAGAGGAAAGCAAAAGGGAAGGAAAGGTGATGTAACTGGAATTCTAAAAGATAACAGACAGAAGGTGATGTATTTGAAGATCCAAATGAAAGCATATTTCAATAGTGCAAATGAATTCATAAGTAGTATGCTTAGGAAATTTGAAATAATTCTACCAACTAAGTTAACTTTTTAGAGATTGACCTATATACACCAATAAAACATATGCTATATTATAACCAAAGGCAAATTAATTAAGGACTGGCAACTTCGAAATGAAACATAAATGAGAGCTTCATTTTCAAATATTAAATTTCATGTTTTTAATTGTGGAAAATGGATATAACATGAAACTTATCATTTTAACCATTCTATTTGTACAATTCAGTGCTATTCAGTACATTCACATTGCTCTGCAACTTTCATCACCTGTCCATTGTCAGAACATTTTTCACCTTGCAAATATTAAGCTTAATATTCTGAAACATATATGCTATATACACACCTCCAGAATTTGAGGTTGTAACTAAAATTCCAAAATTTATCTATTTATGAAATTTCCTTCTTTTCCCCTCATATAATATAAATTGGCTTCATTTTCTTCACATGCCTTTTAAAAAATGTTTTAGGGAAAGGAAGCCATTATTATTGCTATTTACAAACAAGAGCTATGGTAAAAACAGATGCTGAGTTTTATCAATACCTGTCTGAAAAAATATTTCCCCATCTCTGCCACACAGCAAATTATATTGAATAGCTGAACAATAGCACTCTCAGGTAGCTGAAACTACTGGCCACAATAATTTTCTGAGAACACTAAAGGCAATATAATGAGCTTTTAATCAGTGTGATTGACGTATTCGTTTTCTCTGTGCATAAGGATTCTCTGATAATCATGAAATATTATCTTTTTTAAGATCTGGAATTTCATGAAGTTCAATTTAATCTTGAGTTGTCTAAATATATTCACACTTTGGACTGAATTTATCCCATGTCATATGTTTGTAATTGATCATGTTAGTACTTCACATTTTTTATACTACAAATCTGTGTATTTATCTGCATAAGCAGCATTTTGTTGACAAAGCAATAAAAAATTTCATTGAAAATTTTAATTATTTTGGTAGGAATGCTATTTCTGTAAGACAGGTTATAACTTTATGGAAGAACTGTAAACATAAGCAATGAATATAATAATTATCTTGCATTGTGATTTGTATGTTAGAAAATAATAGGAAACAGTCATCACATAACGTCCAACTCCTGTGAATGCAAGTCTTTGTTTTTTCTGAATCCTATAAAAAAAATCACCAAAATATGCACAAATATGCCAAATATATGTTCCAGAAAACTATAAACCTAAATAGCAACAGATCTTGAACTTGAAATGTTTAGGCTTTTTACTGAATAATGTATAATACATGTACAGAAAAGTATTACTATACATGTATTTATAAATTAATATCTAGTCTTTCAAAATTCTCAAGATGAATAATTAAAAACATTATAAAAATGTTATATTTTGTGAATATATTCATGCTCTGTAAAAAATAATACATTATCATGTAAAGTTCACCTAAATACAAAATCAAAACATTATAAATGTGTGGAATTTTTTAAGTAGCAATTTCTAGTTAACAACAAAATAATCTTAGAAGGTTATCATATAGACACAGATTGTATTTTTATTTTTTCCCATACAGGCTTAAGGTTGATTGCCATTGTTTGGAAAAGGCCCATGTGAGAGATTATGGTGTGTGTGTGAGTGCATGTGTATGTGTGATTGGCAAGATTTGCTCCAGTTTGTTGCTTTCTGAAGCTTGTTTTATTGAGTTTCACATCTGTTAAGACATCTGTGTTCTATGGCTGATAATCTGGATTTATAGTTCTGTGGTTCTGAATTTTTTTCTTATTTTAATGGCATCATCACCATTAATACTCTTGTAAGAAGATATTCCAATTAATTATTTTTCAAGACCATGTGTTTTCATACACATTTTCCAAACTAACTTCATTTATTGAACTTCTGCTTTTTTTTTTTACTAAGAAAATTATGACTTTAAGTTCTGATGCTAGAAAATCTTTTGTGGAGTACAGCTGTTCAAGTGACAACTGTACATTAATAAGTGTATAATTCCCATAAAATGGGGAGAAATGATCCATTTTTGATTCACATTGTAAGAAAAAAAATACTTGTAGTAAATAATAGAAGAGGCCTTATAGTATTCGTAAAAATTATATTTTAGTTATCTCAAATATAATAAGCGTGGCATTTTAGAAGAATCTAGAAAATAGAAAATGGAAAATTTTATTTGCCATTATTTACTTCTTACATTATTCCCATATTTACATTAGTTATACTAAAACTAAAATCTAAATTAAAACATTTTTATCTACTAAGTACTCTTTTTGTAGAATATATTGACATATACTCATTTTCTTACCTTTATATTTGAATATTTTTTATTCTATAATAATTAGAAAATATATATAAACAAAATATTTTATACAGTAATTATATCTGAAAAAATCTGGTTATATTGGCTATTTTTTAAAATGATTAATTTAAATTTGACATGTAATAGAGTTTATATTTCAAGATTAATGTTTTAGAGTTTAAGATATTTTAATTATCAATGCTATTTTCTTCAATTAATAATATTCATTACCTGAAATATTATTTACTATTACTATCAACCAGTACTTCTGCAGTATAACCAGTTATTATAGCAGTTTCAACTCAAAGTTAATGTTCTATCAATTACAAGGATGTGCTGTAAAAAATGAATATTTATTATATTCATTACAAAATATATAAATCAGTACAGTTTAATGTTAATAAATTCTCATTTTTTGCATATAAGTAATATATGTATGATATAGATAGAGCTTTCCACTTAACTCTTATATTTATCACAGACCTCAGTAGTTTTCTTGCAACTCACTGAAGTAACTGACTTTTTTGTTGGTTCATATTTTCTTTTTTTCTAAGAAGGAGATAATTATTTGGACATTTTTCATGGTAACACCAGAGTTCATCAGTGATGTGTAACATAAACATGTTCTGAGGTCTCAGGATAGGAAACAGGTGCCAAGCTTTAGGCTTATTGTTTAAAACAAAGCCTATAATTTAGGGCCTTTGTGAAAGGGTTTTATTATTGCATTTAGTTTTACATAATAGTGAGTTTCATTTTGACATATTCATACATGCATGAAAAATAATTTGCCCCATTTCAATCCCTAGTTCTTGTACTTTCCCTCCCTCCCCCATTACCATTCCTCTATTCTACTGGTCTTCCTTCTATTTATTGTTATTTTTTAATTGAAACTTTATAGATATACATAAAGCCGGAATTCATTGTGGTATTTTCGTATATACACATAGCAGAATTTGGTCAGGCTTTTGACAATACAAGACACAAATGTTTGTACAAAAGAAAATAAACAATCTTTCATTTCTATTATTGTCTTCTATTTGTCATTCTTTGTTTTGTCAATCACTTCATTACACTGGTTGCTGCTATCTTCTAAATATATTCTACACATCTTAATTCATGAAAGGTAGATATTCTCACTAATTACATTAGTTACTTAAAAATAAAGTTAATTTTGTTGAATATGACTATATTCTGGTCATTATCTAGGATGATTAATTCTAATTATATTAAATAATATTTAAAACAATCCAGAGGGTTTTATATTATACTACTAGATATTTGAGATTCAGATGAGTTAAGTACTTACTTAAGGCTGCTTTGACTCCATTGCTGTTTATTCATGAAGGGTAGTAGAAACATCTAGTGCAAGGAAAATCTGAGAGGGGAATGGCACAATACTGAGATGCAAGCGTGAAAGAGAGATAGTTACCATGAAGGATATCATACAGCGAGCTTGAAGTAGAAAACGATTAAGGAGACAATTCAATGCCTTGTTCAATGAACCAAATAATGAATGCAGAATAAGTGGCCTACACTATTGTAGATGTGTCCCTGAAACAGACTTTTTTTTATGTTCAAAGGCTAGGATTTAGCATAAGATTCAGGGAAAAAATTAAAATAACATGAGGACACTAATCTGCTATTATTCTTTTCATAGAGAGTGGATAGAATTGGTCACATTATTTCAGTGTATCAAGTATAAACACCATTAATAGAAATATAGCTATTTACTCATTATACAATTCTAATTACAAAGATTCATGTCAGAAAAAATAAATGTCTAGAGATAATGTAGGTAATATTTATAAATATATGTGATGAAATATATATAGACATAGCTATTTATAGAAGTCTAAACCTTGAAGAAAAGATAAGTGTCTCTTGGAAATGACGGGGTTCCTTCTGGGTTGATATAAATAAAGTATATTGTTATTTTTATTTTTAACAGTGGTTATAGAGCCCAAGGGCATTATACCACTGATCTACATTCTCAGCCCTTATTTTAATTCCTTTTTTAAAAATTTTAAACCTATCTCATGTTGCCCAGGCTGGCCTCTAATTTGTGATCCTCCTAAATTGCTAGGATTACAGGTGTGAACAACTGTACCATTAAGGGACATGAGTGCATGAAAATACTTTCTAATGTTAGAGTGATATAACTAAAATTTTGTGGATACTAAAACATGATCAGTGAAAATGTTGATGAGAAGTGTTTCAGTTTTGGAAAAAAAGCACTTTGTAAAGCATAGAAATTGAAAGCCTGATTGCTTCTAAGATTTCTTACCAAAAAAACTGTATGAGGTTATAAATGTAGAGTCTGGGAAATAGATTCTATTTCACTCTGGTACTCCTTAAAATATTGCCATAGTTTACACTCTAAAATGTAATAAGAAAGTCAATGAATAGCTTAATTTGGGGGCACACTCTTACACAGTCCTATTTGGTTTGTTTCTTATGTAACAAGACTGAACATTTACATATATAGATACATATATATGATTTATAATGTATATTATAATTTATTTCCAAATACTTTTCCAAATAATTTATTTCCAAATTTATTTCCAAATACTTTTCACTAAGTTGTCACTAAAAAAAAATTTAAAAGTTCTGTTTGAATAGATAAAACTGAAGAAAAGAAACATATTTTTATGTTAAGACATAAGAAAAGTAATTTTCCACTGAGATATTTAACTACATATTTGCTTTCTTGTTTATAAGTGTATTGCATATGAGAAAGTATCATTGCTTTACTAATTTGTAGTACTTAAGTGATTTCTACAGCTTAGAGATACTATTATTCTTATCAGTGTTGATTTTAAAAAGTTAATGTGCAATTCTTTTCTTTAATCTCTCAATTCTAGGGATTAAATAAGAGCTTTGATTCCCTCTTTCAATGAATTTCTTGTCTTTCACCATCAATGAATTCAGCTTCACTAACAAATAGATATGTTCTCCCAATTACCTGCTTTTCTAGGGTTTTAATTTTTTGTTCTGTGTTTAGCTGTCAATTTTCTTTAGAGACTTCCTGGATTACCACTATTATTTATTGACAGTAATTGTGTCTATGGATCATATAGAACTATTTTATATTGCAAACAGATATGAAATACTTTTCACTTTCTTCTGAATGCATTTCTAAAAGTATTGATTTCTATATATTTGGGAGAACTGATTTCACTATTAGTCAAGTTTACTTACCTAAAAATTCAATATTTTCTCCTCTTGTCTGTTGAACTGTATTTTTGCAAACATCAAAATACGCTTTTATTATGGTTATTAATCACTAAATAAGAGACATATCTGGAATTTATTTTACTATGTTCAACTCCTAAGACTAAGTTCAAAAAATTAATATTGAATTATTTCTTGAACTCTAAAATAGCTTTATTATAAATTATGAATGATTCCTGAAGTTCAAACTAATGTACTTATATTTGTATTTGTATTATTAGCTATTCTGATTCTGTGATTGAATAAGATATATCGTGTTAGTTTTTATATATGAATTTTTGATATCTTTTGGTCTTTCACCCTTATTTTTATTGTTATACTTAAGTAACATTATTTTCACAAATTATGCTCACTCGTTTCTCCTTTAAGAAAATGTTTATTGACTCTCTACAGTTATTGGTCTCAATATAGGGGTTACAGCAGTAAACAACACAATACTTGCTATCTTCACATTTATCATTTGAAATTTTAATATTTTCATTAATGGAATATTATTATTTAGTGTTTTATTATCATAATTACTTCAAGGTTGAGTTAAGGTCTTTACACATATGACTAATATTTTTATTTTAAAAATATATTTATATTTTTATATATTTATACATATAAATTATATAAATATATATTTATATTTTTATATGTATTTATATATTTCTGCTTCCATTTACATAGATCATTTCATAACACATTTTTTAATTGTATACCAAATAAGCATAGTTTTAAAAACCAAGAAAAGAACAGTTTCATTGCGTATACCTATATAAATTAATAGTGGTGCAAAATTATGCACAACCAGCAAAACCAACAAAATTAATGTACCGATATTAACCAGATTTGCAAGAATGCAAATACTGCACTGTTATCTCACATAGTTTAAGGAGATAAATTTCAACAAAAGAGCAATAGTATTTTTTCTTTATGAAAGTAATTGTCAGCTTAAATAATTTTTGGTAGTAAAATATTCAAAAGAGCAAAATATGGAAAAGCTATTTGCCTGAGCTTTAGAATTCCTTGAAAAAGATACATATTTTCCAAATCGGTTTGATACTAGAATATATGTATGTGTGTTTGTATGTGTGTGTGTGTATGTGTGTATGTGTATATATATGTGACCCTATTGGTTACATCATTTACAAATATTAGTGAACAGAATAATTTTAAAGATCCATTTCCTAATTTATGATGTGCTTATTACTCTATGTTAATTTGTGTGTATGATAGGAAATCTAACAATAAAACTAATTTCAAATTAGAACCAAAGCTGTGATATATTAAACATGTCCTGAGAATATTTTAAAAGAAGTTTCTCTTACACAACAATTTAGTGAATCCATTGTTTACACTAGACTTCTTGATTACTAGAAGAGGAACCCAGGCATGCTCTCAAAAGCAGATTCAGCTTGAATTAAGGAGGAAAGAAATTGTCTTAGTTTAAATGTATAATATTAAGAGTAAGACTGTATGCTCACATGTTTAAAGTTAGAAAAAGTTTTCTCACAGATTACTTAACTTTGTACATTAAAATCTTCTTAAATATAACTAATAAACACAGACAGAAATATTTTAGAAATTTTACCTAAAAGAGGTATAAGAGCAATAGCATGCAAAACAGATGATATTAAACATCAAGAAGTAAAAGTCCTCTCTTTTGAAACTGAAATTTGTGTGATAAGAGATGTAAGTAATCTTGTGGTTTGAGAGGTTTCTTCACTAATTCCCTGTGGCTCAGGAGGATGAGGTAGGATTGCAAGTTTGAGGCCAGCCTCAGCAACTTAGTGAGACACCGTTTCAAAATAAAATAATTAACAAAATGGGCTGGAGATGTGGTTCAGTGATTAAGTCCCTTTGGGATCAATTCCCAGTATCAAAAAAAGGGGAAAATAAACTATTTAAAATCAAAGAAAAAGAATAAAACTCTTAGCAAATATCAGCTAAAGCTACATTTTGTTTTAACTATGCAGAAGTTGAAAGGTCAGGATAAAGATAAGAAAGGTTCCTAGTAGGTAGGTGGCAACTCAGATAGTTGGGTAAATGGCTACATAAATTGAGTGAAAGACTACATAGGATTTTTTTGCTACATAAGGATATAGTATTAGCTTAATGAGACAGGAAAGTTAAAGATTAGGTTAAAAAAAAAGATCTTTTTTTTTTTTTTTTGCAGGGGATACCAGGGATTGAACTCTGGGGCACTCAACCACTAACCCATATCCCCAGCCCCATTTTGTATTTTATATAGAGACAGGGTCTCACTGAGTTACTTCGTTCCTTGCTATTGCTGTGGCTGGCTTTGAACTTGTGGTCCTCCTCTCTCAGCCTCCCAAGCCACTGAGATTACAGGCGTGCAACAAACAGGGCACCCAGCAAGATAACTTTTTAACTCTACAATATCTCTAGAGATAGATGATCGATAAACAGAATGATTAAAACCAAAATATACCTGGATAATGAGGAAGATGTGGTGGAGTAATAAAAATCAAACACTGGAGATCCAAAGGCACACAATAGAGATCAAAAGCCCAGGCAAATAAAAAATAAGAAATATTCTCTAGAAGAGATGAACAATTAGAGGGAAATAAAGGTACTTTGACAAAAAGATTGAAAAACAGGCTTTAGAGTTGATGAAATTTTTATCTCATTAAATTAGACCACCTATTGCAAAAAATAAGAGTAGTTATGAGGATAGTTGTAAAACATCTGAGAGCAATTCGGTTTAGTTACTAAAACAGTCTTATTTCTTTAGTAATTTTCATCTGAATTTTTTTTTCCTTAAGAACTTGGCAAAGCTAAAAGCTACTGTAGATCAGAAAGTTGTGTATGTATTGTGGTTTAGAGGAAAGATATCAATTTTAAATATATGGATTAACTTTCATAAAACTTATTTTTTAAAGAAATGGTCAAACTAGACATTTTTTTGTGGAAAATGAAGCAAATACACACATTTTCTCACACTGAATGCACCTATAACACTTACATAAAATATATGGAACAGCTATTTCAAGTCTAACAGAAAAACCAGTAGGCAGACAGGTTGAGGAAAAGCACCACATCTTAAAGTACTAAAGAAATGTTAGAAAAGTTAACATTTGTTCTCTTTCTTAGGTGTTCTCTAGCCCAGAACCAAGAAGTGAGCATTGTGGTATAATCAGAAGTTCAAGAGAAACCATCTAGTTCTGGCCAGAGAAGTGGAAAAGGAAATTCCTAAATTCAGTGAGAGTGGAGAAACTTCTCTTTGCTCTCTCATTTACATTTCATACCTGAGACAATCCTATGCTGAGAGTGCAAGCAGCAACAGAACTAGACTATTGCTGGGGTAGAAATTCCCAAGTTATACTTCCCTTTGTTAGATAGAGCTATGATATTTTTTTTTAATTCCCCTTTTCTTCCAGACATACACATTGCAATCACTAAAATTGAGGGTTTGGAGTATAATATCTAAAAGGTTTGTATTTGGCCAACCAAAGAGTACTAGAAAGATAGCAAGGAAGGGAATTTTAGGAAAGCAAGGTTTCTGCCCATATATGTGTCTAAGTCCCCAATTAGAATACGAAAGACTGAAAACTGGAGCAACAGTAAGTCCTCCACACAGAAAAGACTGAGCCCTGAGTAGCACAGGTGGTGCTACAGTAACGGCAGAGCTTGCAAACTGAACCCTCATAGATGTGCAGCCCACAGAAGGCCGGTTAGACCTTGTGGCCCGACATTAACAAGGTTTGAGTTCAGTTCTTAGTATTTAATTTCTATTGTTAATATAATAGGTCGTTTACCAAACTCTTGTTTTCTATACGTTCCCTCAAACTTTTCTTCCCCTGTTTCTCCTTGTCTGTGTTCTTTTGGGTCACTGAGCATGTTGGTAATACACATTGGTTTTCTACTGTGATTTTAGTTACATATCTTTGATATCTTTGAGCATTATCTTCACTGCTACCTTAAGGTACGCATGCACATGTGTTAGAATCACACACACTTAATTAGAATCAGTGTTTTATAATTTTAATGGGAATTTTGGAGTCTTATTACCATATCTTAGTCTCTCATCTTAAGCTATTTATTTCATATAAACACATTACATACACTTATATACATTGGAAACTCTACTAGACAACGTCACATTTTCTAAATTTCAACCACAAAATAACGTACTGAGGATGAGCATAGTCTATTATATTTACCTATTCATCAAGATTCTATTTTCCTAAATCTTAATTTATTCTTAATACATAAGTTTTCTCCTAGTCTCAGGCCTCTTCTGTATAAAGAACTTCCCTTGGCAGTTCTTTAATACAGTTCTGCTCATAAGGACTCTCTGAGATTTCCATCAGCAAAGAATGCCTCAGTTGTCTTTATTCTTTTTTTTTTAAATTGTTTTTTTAGTTGTAGGTGGACACAATATCTTTATTTTATTTATTTTTATGTGGTGCTGAGGATCGAACCCAGGGCCTCACGCATGCAAGGCAAGCGCTCTACCACTGAGCCACAATCCCAGCCCCAGTTGTCTTTATTCTTGAAAGATACTTTTGCGGGAGACAGATTTATGAGTTAAGATTTTTTTTTCTTTCATCATTTAAAAATGTTATACTGATTGTTTTAGTTACCAATTTACAGTAATTCCAATCACAGATCTTCTACAGCTAATATGCCATTTTTCTCAAGCCATTTTTAAGATTATCTTATTCTTTTCACCAGATTGATTGTGATACATATGAATATATGGTTTTGAGGTCCACCTGGTTTTGAGTTCATTCAGCCTCTTGAACATATAAGATAAAGTCTTCGGCCACATTTAGGAATATTTAATCCTATCAATAGTTTTTCAGTCCTGTATTTTTTCTCTTATTCTGGAACTCTGATGACACAAATTTTATATCTGCTATTAGTGCAGAGTTCATTTTTATTTAATGTAGTTTCTTCTGTATTGTTAAATTGGAAATTTTGTATTGATTTATCTTTAAGACAGCTCTTGACTATCTCCCTTCTGTTACTTATTTCTAGTGAGGTGATTTTTAAAACTAATTATTGTATTTTTTAGTTCTAAAATTTCCATTTGTTTCTGTTTTACATTATTTTTGTGCCAATATTTTTGATCGATTTTAACATTGTTCATGATTGTGTACTTGAACATTTTCATAAAAGCTACTTTAAAGTCTTTGTTAGATAATGCCAACATCTCTATCTGTTGGCATCTGTTATCTTTTCTCATGTAAGTTGAGATTTTCACAGTCTTTGAATGCTTAGAACATTTTAATTGTATCAGAAGTATTTTTAACATTACCTGAGCATTGTGAGTCTATTTAAATCCTAGAACTTGTTTTATCAGGCATTAATATCACATATTAACAACTAACATAATTATCTATGTAGAAATTCAAAGGAATCCACAGGAAAACAAACAAACAAAAAACCCAGAATCAATAAATAAGTTTAATGAGGTTGCAAGTTACATAGCCAACACACAGGAATCATTTATTTCTATATGCTAACAATCTACAATTAGAAATATAAATTTTAAAATTAAACCTTTATTAGCCCCAATATAAATTTTAAGAGTTGGGTATAGATGTAGTACTCAATGTGCAATGCCTATATACTGAAATCTACAAAGTGGTAGTGAAAAAAATCAAAGATTTAAATAAACTGAAATATAAATAGCATTCATGAATTGGAAGACTCAGCATAATAAAGATATTGATTATTCTGAAATACATTCACAGCTGTAATATATATACAATTCTGATTAAATGCCTATCAGTTTTTGTTTGATTTTAGTTAGACAAACTTATTTTAAGGTTTAAATGAAGGGGCAAAGAGTAAAATAGACAAAACAATTTTAAGTTAAAGAATCAAGTTAGATACAAAGTTAATAAATTGTGAAAGTATAGTATCTTTAACAAATGATAGTGGAACAACTAGTCATCTTTATGCCAAAATATCAGCAGCAGCACCAGTAGCAGCAACAGCAGCATAAGCCTTATACCTTATCCATATGCTAACTCAAAATGAACCAAAGATCTATATACAAAAAGTAAAATTACAGAAAAAAATCTATGAGAGGAAATCTTTGTAAACTGAGGTTAGTTGAAAAGTTTTTAGATAAGGTTTTTAGACATGACACCAAAAGAAAAATACATTTAAAAAAGCAAACAATACACTGATTCTGTCAACTTAATAATAAAATTGATGATAAAACTTTTCCTCTATTAAAGACACTATTAATAGATGAAAGCAATGGGCTCTCACTGGGGCAAAATATTTACAACATGTCTGACAAAGGACTTAGGTCCAGAACATATGAAGTTCTGTTTTGTTATCACCTGTTCTTTTTTTTTTTTGGTCCTGGGGATGGACCACTGAGCCACATCCTCAGCCCTATTTTGTGTTTTATGTAGAGACAGGGTCTCACTGAGTTGCTTAGCACCTTGCAGTTGCTAAGGCTGGCTTTGTACTAGCGATTCTCCTGTCTCAGCCTCCCAAAGTGCTGGGATTACAAGCCTGAGCCACCATGCCCGGCTATCACCTGTTCTTTAAGCAAATGAATAAAGGGCTGGAGTTGTAACTCAGTGGTAGGGCATTCACCTAGCATGTGCCAGCCCCTGGCTTCAGTCCTCAGTATTGCAAAAATAAACACATACATACATAAATAAATAGAAAAGGAAAGAAAAGAAAGAGAGAGAGAAGAAAGAGAGAGAGAGAGAGGAAGGAAGGAAGGAAGGAAGGAAGGAAGGAAGGAAGGAAGGAAGGAAGGAAGGAAGGAAGGAAGGAAGGAAAGGTAATCTCTTAAGACTAGCTTTATTTTTAAAAATATCACATAATTAGATATTTATGCTGGGTAAATGAAATTGTGGTACCATTTAAATGGGACAATAACGCAAGAATGACTTCACAAAGAAAATGTCTTGAAACATCTGATGAGAAGTTTCTAAAATGAAACTTTAAAGTAAGATATACAGTGAAAAACATATTTCAATTGCCAAATAATTTCACATAGCTTATTTATCAACCTCTTATGAAGCATTTCTTTTTCTTTTTTTTTCTTGAGAGATAATACTATATTTCAGACTAAATTTAATACCAGCTCATTAGTTAATATATATCTTCTTCTTTTTGTTAGAAATTAAGAAACTATTTTTCTTTCATTCTGCTCCTATTTCATTTTTCTACTGAAAACTTTGTCTTCTGATAAGACTTGAGATTATTTTTGTATAGACTGAAAAGAGAAATTTGTGATATTCCTGTATATTCACAATTGGAATTTCAAGGAAAACTTGTGAGAGTCTATGCTTGAGAACTGTCTCTATGGCTGATAATAAAAATTCCCTGAAGACTTAGGAAAATTCATGTTTTCACCACCTCATTTTTTAAAGGAATAAATCAAAGCAATAGAAATTTATGACTTTATAGACATTTGTTCTAAGTGCAGAGATTTTACATTTCTCTTTTTGGGGCATAAGTATGCTATGGTAGAGTTTTCATGAATTTTCAAGGTACCAAAATTAATTTAACACTGTATTTTATTTATTTAAACTTATTTTTTCTGACCATTATTTAGCAGAAGTATGTTTCTGTTAATAATTGTGCTGAAATCTTAAGTTGTATTTACTAATACTTCAAATAGGGTCTGTATTCAGTGGACATATTTTTAATGCTATTTTTCCCAACATTTTCAAAAAGTGTTTCTCTATTTCATGACATTTGCCTTTTACATGTGTATTATTTCTGTTATTAAAAGTAAGAACTCTGTACTTAATTTTTAGGTACATTAAACCATTGATTCAGTGTCTTGTAAATAATATACAACCAGTAGTAGATAGGGTTGTAAGAAGACTAATGATATGGTTGTAACATTATCTTGTTTTTAGTGACAAACGTTTTTCCTTCACACAAAGACAGATATCCAGTGCTCCCTTGTTGCTTCTTATGCAATCTTGACAGTTAAAAATATGGATAGCATTGTTGCATTTTGTCACCGTCACTATTTTTCAAAATAAGTCTCAGATGAACACTTTGTAACACTCATGTAAATGATTAGTAGTGGGAATACTAGTGATATGATTTGAAGCAAGCTTCAGATAAAACATGATACTAAATTGTTCTATTTTAAAATAGTTTTTCCAAAGACTCACCAGAGATGCACTGTTCTTTTGAACAGAAGAGGTTAAAATATGTGTGTGAATGCTTGCAAAACAAATGTTTTTTTAAGGAAAAAAAAAGCAACAAATATTTCTAAGACAATTTCAAAGCTGAAATATATGGTCAATATTAAAATTGTGAATCAGTGTTTTATCTTCAAGCATTTAAGAAGGAAATTCTCTTTTAGGTCACAACAATTGTATTTGGACCTAAGATTATTGTAAGAATAAAAAGATTATAGTAGACTCTGACAAATGTCAGTTTGTTTTCATCTTTAAAGGCTTTATAAATTCATGGAGTTTTTTCTTTAATTCATGGAGCTTTGAAGCTCAGTTGAGAAAACTATCAAATCTGTTTTCAATTTGAAATGTATATATATATATTTCTGTACAACATGAGGTTTTGATATCTATACATATTGTGAAATGATTAAATCAAAATAATTAAATAATTATACATCAACTTGTACTTATTTGTTGATGGTGAAAATATTTAACATCTAATCTTTGTAATTCCCAATTATGTGATACATTCTTATTGACTATTATCATGTTATATAATAGGTATCCAGACCTTACTCATCCCAAGTGAAACTTTGTACCACCATTTATCCCAAATCTTCCTTTCTCCCCATGTAGTCTTATTATTTTGAATTCCATTTGACTGAGATAGATTTATTGGAAAACAAAAACAAACAAAAAATTACAAAACTATTTTCAGGATATCTGAACCCAGTTTCCCAAGTTGATATGGTGGAGAAAACATTGGGAAAAACCATTGTTAACACTTTGTATGGCACTAAATCACATAATACATAGTAAGAAGAACTAGAGTTGCTAAAATTAAAAAGAATTAACTAACAATATTTTTTAATTTATTTTCAAAAAAGCAAATTAGTTCATCCTTGCGTCTTTACAAACCTTGATTCTACATTTTAAGAATCAATTGTTCCCAGTGCACATGCACAAAGCAAAAGATTTAAGTTTGGACTTTTAAACCTCTTTTACCTTGTCTGTGAATGAACTAAATTTTGCCCTCTGCATCCCAGAGTTATTTGGCAATCAGATGAGAAATAATATGCAAATTGTGAACACAAGTCGAATGCAAAATTTTACTGTAATAATTCAGAACTAAGAATAGATACTATCTCAAAGGGTAGTAGAGCATTTTATTAACTTTCATACTGGAAAATTCTTTCATAATTTTCTTGATATATACTTCTTTCAGTATTACAACTAGAAGTACAACATTTAGCAACGTAAACTTTTAATTGTATTTGATGCAGTTTTATATTAGAATTTTTAAAGAATCCATTATGAAGCAAAATCCATTTGTGGAGTTTCATTGGACAGGAACTCTCAAGATACAATTACTGATGTTTTCTCTATGTACTCTAAGAGGCTAAAAGTATAGTACAAGATGAGACACTAGAGAAAAACCAATATGATTTGTAAGACAGCTTCCATTGAACTGCTAGATAATAAATCAATGCTTCAGGAAACATAAACCAAATAACTATCAATGCCAAGAATCGTGTTACTCTTGTAAGGTTTTTGTTAGTACCATATTTCATTAAGAAATTTCCTAATTATATCATTGAAATGCCATTCTAAATCATACTTAACAATTCAGATTAAAAGTGTATAAGCAGTTTTTGTAGAGTTAGGAACAGAGATAAAAAACAAACTTAGTTTGTAGAATAATTTTGAGTAAGTACACATTACTCAAAATTAATTTAAATAATTAATTTTGTCATAATTTAAATCACATCAAAATTTTTTAAAATTTTCTTTTTTTTTTTGGTAATGGGGATTGAACTCAGGGGCACTCGACCAGTGAGCCACTTCCCCAGCCCTATTTTGTGTTTTATTTAGAGACAAGATTTTACTGAGTTGCTGAGTGCCTCATCGTTGCTAAGGCTGGCTTTGAACTTGTGATTCTCCTGTCTCAGCCTCCTAAAGTACTGGCATTATAGGCAAAAATGTTTCTTTTAAAGATTGCTAAATTAAATCTGAATTATATTTTTTCACTATATTCATTTCTTACATCTTCTTTCAGCTCATTGAACATTTTAACTTATTTTTAATATTTTAATTTATTCTAAATTCTTTCTCTGACACTTCCTCCACCATGGCATCCATGGTATCAGTTGTTAAAGTGTTGTGGGTTTTTTGGGTGGTTTGTTCCCTTGCTCTTTCATGATGCTTGTATATCTACCCATTTGAGGGTCATGACTATCACTTCTTTTATGACAAGGACTACTTAGTGAGCTTCTTTCTCTTAAGGGTCCCAGGCTGGAAGAATATTCAGGTATTGCATACTTTAAATGTGTGTCCTCTGCTATTCCCAGTATCAGCATCATTTTCGAAGGAGACACTAGGCTCTATTTACTATAATCACTTCAGAGCAAAGCCACATACAAATCAACGTTAGGAAAAACCCAAAATTTGTTGAGAGTGTTCCCTGCAGTTCTTCTAATTCAAGTATAAACTTGTGTTAGTGATTTGGAATAGATTGAAAAATTAGTTAAGGGTAGTAAAATTGCTATAATATTATATAGGAACTGGAAAGAGAAGGAGAGAAAAAGTTGGGTAAAAGAAGATTGAATAAAGAACAAAGAAAGAAAATATAGAAAAGAATAATCCAGCCCAAGGTAAAAATAATAATAAGATTGCTGAGGTGCAGTATATGAGGCAGTATCAGGTAAGATAGGGAGGAAGAGAAGCTAAGAGATGCAAGTATAGACCTAACTAGGAAAACAAAGACAGAGAGAATAATTCCAATTAATGCTTTCAAATGTTAGAAGAAATACAATCAAATAGGTTGAAGACACAATACCAAATACATATACTTGATCATATATATATGATCAAAGCCAAATAGAGATAGTTATAGAAAATTATGCTGAGGTGGAGAAAATTCTTATTGTGTTTTCCTGGTTTGGGTTTCATCAGGATTTGGGACTTTTATAAGATGTACAGCTAGTAATACCCCCACAGGTGCTGGGGTATAGGAACCACTCCCCTAGTTGCTGGTTCTTGAGTGAAAGATCATTTCAATGAAAAGACAGAGATTCTGAAAAAGAACCAAATAGAAATCGCTGAAAGGAAAGACCATTAAATCAAATTAAAAGTTCAGTGGAACACATCACCAATAGATTATACAACTTTGAAGACAGATTCTCAGGTCTTAAAGACACAGTGTATAATCTTGAAAATAAAGTCAACAATAAATAAAATATATTAAAAAACCATGACCAGTACTGAGGTTGTGGCTCAGTAGTAGAGCACCTGCCGAGCATGTGTGAGGCCCTGGGTTTGACCCTCAGCACCACATATAAATAAATAAAATAAAGGTATTGTGTCCATCTACATCTAAAAACATGTTTTAAAAAGACTATGAGCAGAATATCCAAGAATTTTGAGATAACATTGGGAGATCAGATTTAAGAATCACTGAGCTAGGAGAAGGCTCTGAGCGCACAATCTTTTCAATGAAATAATATTAGGAAATTTTCTGAATCTTAGAAAGGAGATGGAAATCTAAATACAAAAAGTATATAGAACCACAAATAGGCAAGATCACAAAAGATACTTTCCAAGGCATATTGTAATGAAAAAGCCTAATATGCCAAAAAAAAAAAAAAAAAAGAATTTTAAAAGACACATAAAAAAAATAGTAGGTCAAATTTAGAGGTAATTCAATTCCAATTTCAACTTATTTCTCAACCCAGACTCTAAAAGCCAGGAGATATTAGAATAAGACATACCATGCCCGATGGGAAACTTATGCCAATCAAAATTATCATATATATTAAAAGTATCCTTCATAATTTAACATGAAATAAAAACTTTTCATGGTAAGCAGAAATCAAAAGAACTCACAACCACTAAGCCTGCAATACAAAACATACTCAACATACTAAAAGAAATATTTTATGTAAAAGAAATGAAAAGTAAAATTAAAAACCAGCACAGGGATGAATTACACTAGAAGAAAACTCAAAGGAGAATCAAGTCTCAAAATTAAGCATTAGAAATAAATCAAAATGGCAGGGAATAAAAATCATCCTTCTAGAATAACTCTGAGCATTAATGTTTTAAACTTTGATCAAAAGATAAATTGACAGACAGGATTAAAAAATAAGACCCAACTATATGATGTTTACAAGAGTCTTACCTCATATGCAAAGACATCCACAGGCAAAAAGTGAAAAGCTAAAGGATGGAAAAAGATACACCAGGTGAATAAATCTGATTTGTAGCATATTCCTCATCTTTCTTTAAGTATTGCTGTTATACATGTACGAAGTATTAGATTGCTAAATTTATGTTCCTTTAAAAACATAAATAAAGGAACATAGCTAAATCTATGTTCCTTTAAAAATCAAAGTTATTATTAAAAGATGGTGCATAAATTTAAGCAAAATCTTTCAATTGTGACTATGTTAAGAGTAGAGAATCAAGAAAAGCATGTTTCTAAGCTGCTCACCAGGAGTGATTGGCCATCTTCAATACATAATGACAGACACATCGGCAATAAAATGATTCCTCATTAATGTCAGGCTTAGAAATTTAAATATTTTGAAAATTTGATTTTGACTTCAAGTATGAAATTGCTTAGAGGGTTTCTTTTACTTTTTAAAATTATTTTCTTATTTATTACTAAAGTTACTATCTGTAAGTCATTATCATATGATACATGGAATATTACATACCTTCCATTTCGAGGCAGATTACATAAATTTTATTGTTCAGAAATTTCTACGATAACATTGTGTAGTTTAGCTTTATTTATAATGTACACATTCAGGCATAAACATGTACCACATAAATGGATATGTACATGCATTTATGCATATATTTGCAGGTATATACATATATACATTAGAAACAGTAATCAAAATGTGCAAATTATTCTGCATTAATATATCATCTTCTGCTACTGAAGCAGATATTTTAGATTTTTGCTTGACAGTAAATAAACCTACAATAAGCCATAGGTTATTGTAAGGGAAACCCAAAATCATAAGAACTTGCCTTTAAATTCTAATGTTTTTATTTTATTTTATTTTTTTATTTTATTTTTTTACCTGTCCATAACTGGACAGGTATCTCTGTCCAGTTATGTTGGATAATTTATAATGAACAGAAAGCTATTGGCTTTTAGTTATGGAGGATGGGAAGTCCAGTATCAAGGTGGTGGTAGGTTTGGCAATTAGGATGGCACCACCTCACATGGAGGAAAGTGGAAGGACAAAGAAAAGGCAATAGGGTACAAATCCAGCCACTTTATAAAGGAATTATTCTCTTTAAAGGGGTCATTTCTTAAAAGTCCCACTTCTTACTATTATTTCAGCTACAATTACATTTCAACATGAGTTCAATGAGTTTTGAGGGGTTAAACATCCAACCATAACATTATCACTAAGAGCATATAGAACATCAAGTACACCCATAATACATGCTTACAATATCAATCATAGTATATCTACTTATCTTTGCATTGTACTAGACATATGTGTAATAATATATTGATGTTTATAAGAACAAAATGGTAAATCACTTACTTTCCACCTATTTTGTATTTTGGTCACTTTTTTTCAACAAAAATCTCTAAGGTGAACAATGAATGACCTGTGTCATTTAATGTAATAGGTGATCACACTGTTAAATGTTTCATGAGCACCTTAAATTGTGTATATAAAAAAAAATCAAACTCATTAGCTGTTTCACCAGTGTAGTTCTCCTGAAGATTTCCTCTATTTTTTTTTTAAATTCAGTGTTATTCATCCCAAACCTAGCAATCACCTTTAAATCCTCCATTTTCATTATTCCATTTTTCTACATAACATACAATTTTTGATTTCTTGACTGTTTATTGAAATCTTCCGCTTCTCATCAATCCTAACTCCTCTACGTAGTGTAAGTATATTTATTTTCTGTTATGGCTGACACAATAACCCTGAGGCTAAGTTGCCTCCACCCTCTCTGGTTCTTTTCTACTCTTCAAATGCAGCTAGAAGAGTCTATCCATCAAGGAAAAAGATAATTCTTCTCACCTCCTCTGAAAAACACTTTATAGCTTCTGGCTATTCTTAAAATAGTCATACAATTTCCTATCAAAATTATTATAAAATGAATGCTTTTCCTCCCACCCTCACTCTTCAGCAAGCATGTGTACTTTTGTTTTTTATTCTTGTAGCATGCTATCTACACTTTCTAAATCCACATCCACCTTCTTCTGCACCCTATGCAAATCATGTTTCTTCCTTCTTACTGTATTCCCACAGGGGTCTCCCCTTCCCCTAATCATTTCCTAAATCTCCCTGATTTGGTCAAATTCCTCAATTGTGTTATCTTTTTTTTTTAATGTTTATTTTTTAGTTGTAGGTGACAGAATATCTTTATTTTATTTTTATGTGGTGCTGAGGATCGAACCCAGTGCTTTATGCGTGCTAGGCAAGCACGCTACCACTGCGCCATAATCCCAGCCCCAATTGTGTTATCTTGTAGCACCATATACTTTCTTTTTTGAAGTTGAAATTTCCAAATTTGCATCTTTTCTTTTTAGAACATAATATTTATAAGGGTAGTTATCACACTGTCTTCACTTGCCATTTTTTCCAATTGTCAAATAAATTGCCTGAGATATTTTTTTATTACCAATACATTTGGGATAAATAAATGAACAAATTAACAATGGGATAGCACAAATTGAGAGAAGGAGCAAAATGCTGGATGATTTCATGGAAAATTCAATATAGACTAATGGTATGTGACTAATGATAACGTTATACTTTATGATTGATTCTTTACATGGTATTCCTAGAATACAGCTAATTTGAAGAAAAAATGAAATTCCTATATGAGAGGAAAGGATAGAGAACTAACCCAATGAAAGAAGAAAGAGATCTTTAATGAAATCTATATTAAGATTCTGATAAGTTCCTAGAGAGAAACAATTGTAAAATATCTTTGTAAGAAACAAAAACAGTTATTACTGATAACACTTTTAAAAGTTTAATAAAACTCTGAAAAAGTTATAAGTAAGTTGATTTAAATTTTGTGACAGGTGACATATACACCCTGTAAAAGTATAAACTCTCCAAAAGTATTTATTTCCTATCATATTACAACATAGAACAGATTTAAAGTGTGGAAAAAACCATGACTGTGTAATAATTATAACTTACTGGCTAGAAATTTAAGTTATCATGAACTCCCTATTTTTGTTCATTTTGTGTTATTTATCTTTTGCTAAATCTCTGGGTATTCAATTCTATCAGTAAAAATATATTTTTTACTGATTAACACAAATATTATGACAGAGTTTGCACTGATATCCAATAGATGAACCAAATATTTTTACCATGAAAAGGCTGATATCAAAATTCATTAAATTAACTTTTAATTTTTAAAAAATTCCAGTGGTTAAGTTTATTTCCATGACAATTCACTTAGAGATTATAAATTTAATTTTCTATCCATATCATTTTTTCAGAGAAGAAATCAAGTAGATATTGAAGAGAATAATGCAATTATATTTGCATTTTCTATGTAATTCAGGTTAATATTATCCTACATTATACTCTTTTATGAGAGAAGTCATTGTGCCCTGAACTATAAAAATGAAGAATACATAGTAATAAAAGTTATAATCCTTGTCAAGTGCATTACAATGTCCAAGTTATGTTTATCTTTTGGCTCATCTGGGCATACTCCAGCACATCGCCAATAAATTTCCTGACAATTCTTATTCTACTTTTGCCACTATTTCAGCCAACATATTGCATAAATAAGTCATATGGTCATTTTTCTTATATATGTAAGCAGATGACTTTATTTGTTTTGTGTGGGTTAAGCATTTTTATGTGATGACTGTCCCTGTTATCCTCATTATCACCATCAATAAGAAGAAAACTAATATGTAAGATAAGTGACTACATAAATATTTATCTCATTTTATTTTTTGGTCTCAGATAGGCACACAATCTATCAGTGTTTTCCTGACTCTCACTCTTCCTCCTCTTGTTAATCTAAGATCTATCTCTGTCTACTTCCATACTTTTTTATTTTCTCATATCGTGCTATCTCATATTATACCTCAGCTACTACACATCATTATTGAACATTCTCACATGTTTTACCAAATCTTATACTAAATCAATCCAGTTACTGGGTTCTGTGTTTACATGGCAAGACTACCCCAAAGTTACTGAAGGAAAAATTCACCACGGCAGTAACACAAATTTTATACAATGGCACTCGCAGCTCTTCATAATCAACTGCACTCAAAAAGCAAATGGGAAACCAGGTCCTTGAGTCACTGGTTCATTCCAAGAGTTACTTACTATTCAGGGCCCTATTCATCACAACCACTACCTTCCTCTCAAAAGAGACGCACAGTTTCTGAATTTCTGAGGCATTCACAATCCATTTCTACTTATTATGTCCCATCCAATCTTATAGCTAAAAGAAGACTTACAAATCCATTAATTCTATCCATCTTTTCAAATTTCATGTCAAAACTTCATGAAAGAACTATCTGTGCTTGATTTCTCCATTTCCATTTTTATTTTCTCATTTAGGAACTGACCTGACTGATGAACTCATCAACTCGGCAGTGGGTGCAATAGTGCTTGGCCCTGCTCCACTCCAGAACCAAAGGACTCATTCCCCCTGCTGTCAGGTTTTTATGTACTGACTCCTCACATTTGAGAATACTTTCTTGAAATAGCTTTCCAACAGAAAACTGCCTTTCCCAATGTTAAGCCCCTAGCTGAACCCAATTGACTAATTAATACAGCTATTTGTACTCCTCTCGGCCTTGCCTCAATTTGAGACACCTGTGAAGGCCCAGCTTGACTCCAAAAGCTCCTTGTGATTTTGAATGAGGCCTATGTTCTTGTACTAACTGGATCTGAGTATTGTATGGGATGTACTGAAAAACAACAACAACAACAAAAAAACCCTCCATGGTTTGCCACTCAAATCTCCTCCCTCCTTCCTCCACTGACAAAACAGAGGCATTCATTCCCCAGCTGCCAGGAATGTTGTTTGCTGATGGCTCAAAATGAGAATTCCCTCCCCAGAAATTACTTACAGCTGAAAATTAATTGCCCTCTCTGGGACCTATCCACATAGGATTGGAGAGGTAAAGAGGTCAAATTCTTCAAATCAGATAATGATAAACATTCCCGCTCAACTCCAGTAGATTAAATCATTTCCCCCTCATCCCTCACCCCTTGACACTTCAGACAGTCTCCCTTCAGAGCCTATTTCCTGGCAAAATCCCCTAACAAACACCATCTTCAATTAGCTTCCTATAAAATTAGCTCTCCTATAAAATTGCTGTCCCTTAATGACTTCCCATTGGTATTATTGTTGAAGATCACATACTTTAACATGGCTTACAAGGCTATAAATTATCTTAATTCCAAATAATTCCATACTGTCTTCATTGCACTCTGTTCTCTGGCCATACATATATTCCTACATTTCTTTGAGGATACTACTACAAGACTCCATTAGTTACTTCTCTCACATGTTCCCTTAGCATTCTCTTCATCACATCATGAAACTCATCTCATTTTATTTATTACCAATTTTTTTATATCTCTCTCCACTAGAGGCATATTATGCATCAAATGTACCCTTTATTGTTCTGTACACTGACACACTGCTTCACATATCAAAGAGACCAATAAATATTAATTCCATATGTTTATAGACATAAAAATTCTGATGTACACATGTATGTTTGTAATCCATAGTCTTTTGTGAAAATTTGACAAATACACATGCATATTTATAATCCATAGGATTTCTTTTGTGTTAACTCTTTTCAGATGCACGTATATTATGATGTAGCCATTGTGTTACAGTGGGGTTAAAAAGAGAAATAATTTGCTTTCTTTGACTCAAGTAGGTTTTAATTTGAGCTGTAGTAATACATTAGCACTTTGACTTATTTTCAGCACATTAAGTTATATAAAGATGCAGGTATGCACATAGTAAATAGTAATACCTGATAGAGCAATGACATAGTCATTATTTAGAAAAGTAATGCTGTGTCAGTGTCAGTTGTGGAACTAGGAGAAGATCTAGTTCAAAGCCTTGTGCTGTGATACAGAGCAAAATACGTGATAGTTGAAATAAAATAAAGATAATGGTTATGGAGAAATTGAGTGTATTACACAAGAAAAGATATAGAAATTGGATAAGTAACACTTGAAAGTGAATGGATAGATACATGGGTAAAGGAAAATAAGAAACAAAGATGAGTCAAAGTCCTCAGCTTTAGATGACTGACTGGATAATTAGTGGTATTAGTTATCAGAAACATGATCTTAATAGGTCTTAAGTAAAATATGAATTCCATTGGAACAAGTTGATTTTGAGATGCCCATACATTATTCAATTGGCAATCAGTTATAACTAGATATTCTATTTTCCTACATTCACCAACCACTTACATATCTACTGCATGGCAGTAACTATGCTAGAAAATTAGAACAAGTGATAATTATGCATATTTCCTGTTTTTCAAGTATTTTTAGTGGAAACAGAAATACAAACACATGAATGTTACCCTTTGAGTATAATGCATTGATGGAGACTTGCTTTAAAATTGCTTCTGTGCCAAGTTGGTCTAAAAATGGAGGAGGAGTAATAGCACAAGAATACTATAAGGAATATTTGGCATTCAGTCTTGAGAGATGAACTATATGTAAAATGATAATATAAAAAGTAACCTAATTTGATACTTAAGGAAATATTTCTCAAAAAGTATTTCAAAATGTACTTTTGAGTATAAAAATATTTTCAACTCAGAGGTTACATGAAATACTTTTAAATGTATTAAATTATTATATCTAAAAATAAATTGTAATGTTTAAATATTATGAAACATTTATATCCAGATGGGAATGACATTTTCAATATAAAACAAATATATCTAATCACAATAAAATGAATAAACACATTTAACTATTTAAAAAAGAAAAAGAAAAACCTAAACATCAAATAATGAGAAAATAAATTTGATAGTATGATAGTCTTTTAAAATCCATAATGCATAAATGCCCATGACAAAACACCAAGCAAGTGTCCTGTCATATTTTGCTAAAAGATTATTTTAAAAGTAATGAATAAAAAACAAAGTAGACAAACAAAATAGTCTTATTATCATTAATTAGATTAAAAAACACATTTATGAAGAGCTTGTTAATGTGCTAGGTCCTTGGGTAAATGCTCACATTTCAAATAAAATGGGCATTGTAACTCTTGAGATACTCTTTTTAATCAAGTGAGAAAACCAAAAAATGTCAATAAGCATTTAAGAATCTCAAAGTATATGTATTTATGCATTATATTTACTGTTGCTGTTATATAATTATATTTAGTCATATTGCTTATTAATACTAAAAGAAAATCACTACCAACATTGTGATATTTCTCTATAAATGTGGGGAGAAACGACAAAGGGATTATTGAAATGGTAAACCTTTACATTATATCTGGAAGTAAACCAAGATTAGAAGAATAAAAGAACTGAAACAACAAAAATGGGTTTGAATATACTGGCTTGGATTCTTTGTTGAAATGTAATAAGTTTAGGTTGAAATTAAGAAATGGAATTAGAAGTATAAAAAGTCTTATGCAGAATGCAAAATACTTGAATTGGAAATATTTTATGTCAAAGAGTTCTGGGCAATGTAGTAGTACCTAGTGTGGTACTAATCTGAAAGGAACACTAAGTCAGATCAAAGTGCACTTGGTAAGAAAAGAAAAGAAGGAAGAAAAGTGCTGGAGGAAACCAATTTTTATTTTAATTGAATATGTGCTAAAACAATAAATATCACTGGTTAAATCTCTTAGCTGATTTAAAGCATGTCTATCTAAGTTGTTTCTAAATTCAACTTTATTGAGAGTTAATTCTTCTTTTTTTCCCTTTTAGTAACTTTAATAGATATGTTACTTCAAAAAATAAGTTGTAGCACAAATTTCAAACTGTAAATTTTAAAACTAAAAATAAAGAATGTATGTGAAAATGGAATCTATTTCCTAGCAGAGCAGTCATGCCTCATTAAGTATAAATATGTATTTTCCATTTATTTACCAAGAAGCAATTTTATCTCTGCAAAATCTAATACTTGTATTTAACTGATTGTAGAAGAAAGTAAAGGAAGTAATATCATTAGGAAAAGAAAAGTATTTCACTGTCTAAAACTCTTGCTTTGGTACTTTACCTACAATGATAGAATGAGTTATTAAAGGGTCTTATAGTCTTTCCTTAGAGAACACCTGCTTCTTTTCTTATGAAAATTACCATTTATGATGGTTAGAAGTTGTTACCACAACATTACTTTATTAAATAAATATTTCAAAATTTAAATTGCTCCAGGAATTGTTTTTTAAAAAATGTTTCCACCTATAAGCCTATATTTTTTTAGGGATTTATCAAATGAAGGAAACTACAAAGGATCACTAGTTGTTCTATTTTATTGAAAGACACATAAAAGCAATTAGATTTTTTTAAAAAGAATTTAGTTGTAGATGGACACAATACCTTTATTTTATTTATTTTACTTATTCATGTGGTGCTCAGGATAGAACCCAGTGCCCTACGCATAGGAGGCAAATACTCTACCACTGAGCCACAACCCCAGCCCTAGCAATTAGATTTTTTAAATACTTTTTTTTAACATTTGTGACACATCTATTCTTGAATGCTAGTACTTAATTCAGCCTGATTCAAATTTTATTTTAAATGTAATCATGTAATATTTTTGAAATGGCAATATACGTATGAGAAAAGAATGAATAAAGTCACAGTATGTTATAGCAAGCACCCCAATCCAACTATGCAATTTAGGAACATAAAGGAACTGTTTAATTAATCTCTATATTTATTAGAATAATATATAAGAATTGTTTATCAAATCTCTGTATCACTATTCCTACATATTATTTGTTTGGGAGCATTATAAGTATGATATCATATTCAATATATTTTTCTACAATATGCTTTTCTCAAGGTAGCATTGTTTTTTAGTTGCTGTATATTATTTCATGATTCATGACTATGACTTTTTTTTTTTTTTGGATACTAAATATTGAACCCAGAGGTGATTTATCACTGAGCTACATCCCCAGCCTTTTTTATTTTTTTTTTTGAGACAGAGTTTCACTGAGTTGCTTAGGGTCTCACTAGGTTGAGCTGGCCTCAAACTTGTGAACCCCCTGCCTGAGCCTCCTCAGCTGCTGGGATTATAGGTGTGCGGCATGGCACCCAGCTATGACCATGACTTCAAAACTCTGTCCCACTGATAATTTGAACTGTTTCAGACATTTTTCAAAATTAGACTTTTAAAAAGTGATTTAAAAAATACTGCAATTTTTTATATATATAATATTTAGTGCTAATTATATAGTAAAATTTCTCAGGATGCAGACAGTAATGATTGGATATCCAGTGTGGGTGGTATTTTATTTTTTAACAATGTAAAGTACTTTTTAAAATAATACAAATTATTTTCCTAAGTGGTTGTGCCAATTCACATTTTCTCCAGAAGTAACCCATAATAATGCTGGATCTACATCTTTAAGAGAACTTAGTTTGGAGATTATTATTTTTTACCAGTCTGGTATATAGTAAAATAAATAATTATGGTTTATATTTACATTTTTCTAGTTGTTAAAAATATTGAGCACCTGTTGTATGTTTGGTTTTCCTGTGTTTTTACATTTATATTTATACATAAATTTTACATATATTTATCTTATGTTGTTTCTGTATTGTATATCTGTATTTCATGTAGTAATATAATGTATATATTATATGTGACAATATACTATATATTATATATAAACAGTTATAAATTATAATTCACTATGTATTACGTACACACATAACTATATGTTATACATGCATATAAATACAGCCATATTTATATCTATGTAATATACATGTGTTATTGGTTATTTTTCTTTCTTATACTGATATATTGATAATAAAGTACCTTATTCTGAAATATTGTAATTGTTTGCCAATGCCATATATGTAAACTACTGTCAGTTATTCTATATTCTTTTTTTTTGTTACATTTTATTTTTTCAATCTAGTCTCTTTTTTTGTGTGTGGTACTGGGGATTGAACTCAGGCACTCCTCCCCATTGCTGAGGCTGGCTTTGAACTCAGGATTCTCCTTTCTCAGCCTCCTAAAGTGATGGGATTACAGGCATGCACCACCGTACCAGGCTCAATCTAGTCTTTATATATTATCTTTTGACTCATGTTTGTTTAAAATTTATCTAATTGAGAGTATAAAAATTTTTATTTAAGAATATTTTTAGAATTACAGAAAAGTTTTGAAGATAGTTCAGAGTTTCCATGTGCCTCACAAATAGTTTACCCTTTTCTTAAGATCATTTATTCTTTTGGTAGCTATATCACAATAATGATCAAATATTGATTCATATTATCAGCTAAAGTTTATTACTTTACTCAGACTTCCTTTGTTTTTACTTAATGTTCTTTATCTTTTTCAAGAGTCCATCCAGGATACAATCTATTTAATGAGATAGTTAAGCTCTTTTTCATTCAAAGACTTTCATTTTGATGACCTTGACAAAGTTGAGGAGCTCTGGTCAGGTATTTTGTAGCAATTATATCTATTGAGACTCGTCTGTTATTTTTCACATGATTTATGTGTTATATAGCTTGTTCATTGCCATGTTCAAAATACCTGAGAAGAACAACCTAGAGGAGAAAAAGTTTATTTGGGGCTCATAGTTTCACAGTTCTCAGTTTATAGATAGCCAACCCCAGAGCACATCATGGGGAAAGGACCCAGTAGAGGAAAGTTGCTCAGCTAATGGTGGGGTCAGGAAGCAGAGAAAGGTAAGGGCAAGGGCCCTCAGGGACCATGAACCCTTCCAGGGCAATGCCCCACGTGACCCCCTCCTCCAGCCACAACCCACCTGCCTACAGTTAAATCCCAGTCAATCCATTCAAACTAGGGTGGACTGATGAGGTTACAGTTCTCACAATTCAATCATTCTACCTCTGAATATTCCTGCATTAACAGGAACTTTTGGAGAAACACCCCATGTCCAAACCATAATTATTACGTAAGGAGTATGAGTATTTGGGAGGAAGACCACAGCGGTAAAATACTGTTATTACTACATCACTTATATAAATCCTTTGTTTCCAAATAAATCATAAATTTTGTAACATACATACCATTTAATACAGAATTTTTTAAGCAAATATTTGTGCTATTTCAAATCACAATACATAAAGGTATAAAAATCCCAGTAACTTAAATTTATTCTTGTGCCCTTTGCCAAAGTGCCATTGCTTTCTCTTAGAGTAAGGCACTATTCTGAAATTTACAATTGCTTCAATGCTTTCCATTACAGTTTTGCCATCTACAAATGCATTCTTTAAGATTTTAATTGATCTATATGAAATTTCCATAAATGAAGGTTTAAGGACATATATTTTATGTCTGGTTTACTGACCATCACATAAACTTCACAATCTACTTTTTTCCTCGCGTGGAGAAAAACACACATTTTCATTGATATATTAAATTCCATTGTCTAAATATACCATATTTATGCTAATAAACATTTATGTCCTAGATTTTGCAGTTGTACATGTTATACCTTTTATATGTTAAATACTAAGACACAATCTCTGAATTATAAGATATAAATATCAACTTTATTAGAAAATGCAAAATACAAATGCTTTCATTATACAATGTAACCAGCAGGGCATTAAAGCTTCCATTGGTCTATATTTTTCTATCATTTGTATCATTAAACATATTACTTTTTATCCATCTGGTAGGTGTATAGTTTTGTTTTCTTCTTGCATTCACTTGATTTATATTGAAGTGAGAACTAATATTTACATTTTTTTCTTGCCATTTAGATTCTTTCTGTTTTTAATGGTTTTTCTTTTTTGTTATTTACATAAAGAGGGTTGTTAAGTTTTCTGGATAGAAAACAGACTTTTTTTCCCTCTTTAATGTCATTTTTAATCCATTGGAATGTCTAAATTTAAAGAAAGGACTAGCAACAAGTAAAGAAATAATCCAGAGTTAATACTTCCAAGGTGTGTTGAGACACTCTGGGATCTGTGGATTCCTGCTCTGAAGAAGTAACCTGGGTAATGTCATATCATCTGGTGATATGGGCTTAGAATTTAAAGCATTCCATGGAAGTTCTGGAGAAGGAGATAAATGGTCTACAAATTATAAGAAGGAAAAAGGATACATTATTCATCTCCCTACAAAGTGACTTAAATGGAATTAGTGAAAAATCATCTCAGAGATACCAGTAGTAGAAGTAACATCCTTTGAGAAGAGCCAGGTTTCACATTGGGCAAGGAATGGAAGGAATACTAAAACAAGGGGCTTAATAGTGATGAGCTGTGAATTCCTGAAAGGGCAATGGAAAGGTTTGCATATTTGGAAGTTTGCACAATTGAAAAATGGGTTTGGGTAGTGCTGAGAGAAAATGGGAACTGTTGAGGCCCTGAGAAGCTAAAATTTGAAAGAACACCTGAGTACTTAGGATTCTGTGATTGATATAAATATGCAAAAGGCATGTTGGGATTAGTCCTGACTCCTTGCAATTATTTTGCTGAGATTTTAAATGTTAGAGTGGGTTGATAGGAGGGGATAGTAAGTGACTACTATAGTAAGGAAAATGCCGAGAAATCCCTTTCCTGTTAATAAGCAGCATGGGAGCCAGGGGGGGGATGATGTTATCAGGAGAACAAGCGTTCAGACTGTCTCTGCCTTTCTATTGACCTTGAATAAGGTAGATACATAGCTGGGTCTTAGATAAGCACATTTATATAAAAAATTATTCAAGGGGAAAATATTATAAAGGAGGATTTTCTATAACTGACTAATCTAAAATGGAAAAGAAATAAAGAGTACTGTCAGATAAAATTTTGTGTATAAGGAGAGATGATCTGGGAATCAACCCAGAAACACTGTCTCATATTTAGATCTTTTGGAGTTTCAACTATTCTAAATAGCTTTACACAAATAAACCCGTATCATTGTGAACCAAGCTAGTCTAGATAATTTCTGTTGATTTTTGGCAAGTGAAATAATGAATGGTAGGCACAAATCAAGTTATGCATTATTATCCCAGTACTAATAAAATGTGTAGTAGTATATCTTGCCTTGTTTCACTGTGTATTTGGTCTGATGTGAAAAAGTTTAAGAGTCAGAACACTTACAAAAATTTTAAAAGGTTTTTCTTTTCTTCTTTCTTTCTTTCCTTTTTTTTGGGTTTTGTATCTGAATAGGAATGTTGATAGACTCTTAAAGGAAACTAATAGATACTAAAAACGTGACATGTGTAGAACTAGCAAAACTCATGAACACCCCACCAAAATTTTCTCTTTGGCCCCCAGACTTTATGCAAAAGAGAAAATTTTCAACCTAAAATATCCTGTGTCATTTAGGGCAAAGACAAAGACAATGAAAATCAAGTGGCTCTACTCAGAAAGTTTCTGTTACAGAGATGTAAAAATGTCCCTGGTCCTGGAGAACAAGACCAGGCAAATATGAACTCCTGATATTAGTTAACTTAAGTGAAGAACTCAAAAATCTCACCTATGCTAATGATTTCCTCCTTTATCTTCTTCTCTTGTCTCTTTGTTGATCTCCTTTCCTTGATCATTTCTAACACACAGGCTCTTTTTTGGAGCTAAGCCACATGGAGTTGCAGAAAGAAAATAAATCAAGGGCATTTAACAATGCAAGCCTAGAAGACAGGTACAGTTATATATTGCTTAACAACCAAACCAGTTCTAGAACATGTGCTATTAGACTATTTCTTCATTATGTACTTAAGCAAATCTAGATGTCACATACATCACTTGACATTCCCCTTGATGCAATCAAAAGACTGGTAAACAGGAGAGGTATTGCACTGCATACTCTTTTACACTAATTTTATTTTATATATAGAACGGGTACTTTCTAAAATAATGATAAATGGTAGAGCATATTAAATACTTAACTTTGTATCATAGTCACTTCTTATCATAGTTAAGTATTGTTTCATGAAGTTAATTGGATGTTCTATATGTTCATGGGCTGGCAACATAGTAGATCTGTTCACACCAGCATCAACACAAGCTCATGAACAATGTGTTGTGCCACTGCAGCAAGATGGCTAAGACATCGCTAGGCAACTGGACTTCTCCAGGTCTGTTATAACCCTAGGGAACCCCTGTCACACATATAGCCCTTCATGAATCAAAATGTCATCATATAGTGCATGACTGTATTCTAGTTTTCCAAACTTTCTGAAAAAGAAATTTGATTGCTCTTCCTCTTTTTAGACATTGTATACAGTTCAAGCTGTTTTCTTTTAGGTTGTACTCTGTACTTGAGTTATAATTTCTTTAAAAGAATCCATTTTGTGTCAAGTTAATGGTAAGTGACAGAGGTAGCTAACAGAAAAATTGGCCAAAATATCTTATTTTACATAACATCTAATTTGATTGATGGTTTCTCTTATGAATCAAAGAAGATATTAGCTATAAACTTTTATAAAAATAGAAAATAAAACTGTGAAAATAAGATTATGACCAAGTATAGCTATGAGGGGTTCTAAATTCTACCTCCATCCTCACAAACATATGAAATGTTTTGTCGTTCTAGAAACTGGAGGCATCAGCATTCTGTATTGTAAATGTATTTCAAGAAAATAACAGTCTAAGCTTTACCTGGGAGTTTGAAATGCAGAATTTCAGGTTCCAACCTATAGCAACACAGAATCAGATCTGAATTTTTATAAGATCCCCAGGTGATTTGTTCTCTCACATTCAAGTTTGAGACTGTCATTGAAGATGCAGAAGAATACCTGAGTTATACTGGAGGGAAATGAGTATAGTTTTTGATATTTTATAAGCATTTCCAGAATTCCTTGAATTTTTAATGAAAATTAGCAGTTGCTTTTATTTTGTCAGGATCAGATCCCCGAGAAACAACTATACTCTTGACATTATAGTATAATATAGTTTATAAAACCATCTACAGAAAATGTGACGATATTTGCTCTTATAACCATTCAGCCATATGCATGTTCACAAATTGCTTTCATGCATGTGAACAGCAAATGACAATCTGGGTAAGTTGTCACTTTCACCATAAATAGTTTGAAATTTTTGGAAGTTTATATTTCCAATGTCCTCAAAATACTTTCTGTAGTAACTTGCCATATTATATTCAAGTGAACAAAAAGATTTAACATAATTCTTCAAAATACTTAGTGTACAGCTTGAGAATAGTCAGCATCCAGATAAATTGTTTAGAGTTGCTATTGGCTTGAAGATTTGGAAATAATTGTTTTCATCAATATGTGTAAAAAAAACACTCATATAAAATAGAATAATTTTAAAAATTTAGATTATTATATATTAGATGAAAGAATACGAAATTACATGCTTCAATGATGTGGGGAATAGTAACCATACATTTTTACTTACCAAATTATTTAATAAATTATTGATATGCATGGTAGAAACAAATATAGTAATTATAGGCTTTTTTTCAGTTCCAATGGTCTATCTCTAGTTGCCCATTTATATCACATCTACCTTACTTATGACAGAAAATCTGTAATGTGAGACAGTTTCTGATATGCCAGTATAATTACCTAATATTTTATCATGCTTTCTTACATGTGATCCTTTAATTCAATACTAATATTTAATTTTTAAAAAGATATACCTAGAAGTTCTCACTTAAAAAATAACATGAATAGCTGAACGAGGTGGAGCATGGAGCTGAGACAGAAGAATTACGAGTTCAAAGCCAGCCTCAGCAATGGCGAGGTGCTAAGCAACACTGTCTCTAAATTAAAAAAAAAAAAAAATAGGACTGGGGATGTGGCTCAGTGGTTGAATACCCCTGAGTCCAAAAAAAAATGACATGAAACTTTATACCTTTGATTAAATTTCAGACTAATAGACCTTTGCCATGTTAAAAACAAATAGTCATTTCTAAATTTAGGTAGCAGTATAAACCAAGGCTGAATTCAGCAAGTTCATGGCAAAAAAAGAATTTGTCACAGTAATTAATAAAGATAAAATAGTTTACTGAGTTACTTAAAAAAAGGTAATGTTATTTAACCTCATTAACAATAGGTAAAATAACAATAACAACATTACCAACAAAATAGCAGGATGTACAATAAATTAATTGATATCTTCATCTGGGATCTTCTTAAAATCTTTGCTTCACACTCCCTTACTTAAAATTCTACATTATCACCGGCACAGTGCCACACGCCTGTAATCTTAGTGGCTCTGGAGGCTGAGGCAGGAGGATTGTGAGTTCAAAGCCAGCCTCAACAACAGCAAGGCACTAAGCACTCAGTGAGGTCCTGTCTCTAAATAAAATACAAAATGGGGTGGGGATGTGGGTCAGTGGTTGAGTGCCCCTGAGTTCAATCCCCAGTTCTCCCCCACCAAAAAAGTTTATGTCATCAGTCAACTTTCTTAATTTTTAATTTTGAGACTTACATTTGATATTTGGTAAAGTCCTTAGATTATCATCTTATTCATATTCACAGCACTTTAAATATATTTGTTGAAAGAAACTTTATGGATAAGAGAACTAATTGTAGTTGGAGTTTTAAAATATGTTTTTGATCAAGTGACATAAAATCCAATTGGAATTGGCACTGTGGCTTAGAAATAATAAAACATTCAATTAGAGTTATGCACTAGATATACTCTTTTTTCCCTAAAATTCAAGTTAGTTTATTATGAACATTTACTTATTCATGGCCAAAGTTGCACTGTTTAAAGATGAAAAACATTGTTCTTGCATGTATTTGAATGTGACACAACAAAATAAACCTTTTGCATACTTACATACACCAGTAAAAAATAAGTAAATTTAAAAAAGAAAAATAGTGTTATAATGTTTTGTTAATCCCATTGAATGTTATGTCCTATTGAATGAACTAAGCTTCGGGTTATAAGTTAACTTTACTTTCAATTAGCCCCTTTTTAAAAAAGTTAAAATAAATTTAAAGTTAATAATTTGAAAGATATTATTAGGTAATCATTGCTCAAAAATCACTTAGTTTTCTCAGTAATTTTCTTAAAAAATTGCTTACATTTTAGAAGAAATGGTCATTTAATAAATATGTGCTATTATTTTGTGAAGGAAAAGCTTACAAATAGAAGGAGAGTTAAGCCAAACACGGTGCTGCATGCCTGTAATCCCAGTGGCTCTGGAGCCTGAGGCAGGTGAATCTCAAGTTCAAAGCCAACCTCAGCAATTTAGCAAGGTCCTAAACAGCTTAGGGAAATCCTGTCTAAAAATTAAAAATATAAATAAGAAGGGCTGGGGCTGGGGCTTAGTGGTTAAGCACCACTGGGTTCAATCTCTGCTACAAAGAAAAAAAAAAGAGGAATATAGATTAAATAATTTATTTTTATAAGCTTAGGTGTACTGATTTATCTGATTTTGTTGGTTTATTTATTTAGCTTTGTAATTTAAGTGATGAATAGATAATTTAACTTCTGAAACTCTTTTCTGAAAAAAGAACAAGCAATCAAAGACCCTGAAATAATAGCAGTGTGTTTTTTCTTCACATCCAACGTGTACCCACATGGTCTGGAAGAAAACGTTTTGACACAGAAAATGGAGTAGTGTCTTACTGAAAAAGAGGAAAATCGATGACTCTGTATGCAACAGAAGCACTCTGTTGGTGTCAGCAGTATAGGACAGAGCTATCAGTTTCCCTTGTGGATACACAGATGCATTTACCTTTCCTAAAGTCCTCCCTCTAGATAACAATAAGAGAATGATTACAAGCATCAATATTGTAGGAGATCTCTACAAGCTTTCAGTAAAAAGAAGTTAAAAAAAATAGATCAAGGTTTTCCAGAGATCAGTGTTTGTTTAGAATAAGTTCAGAATAACATTTTCAATACTTTAACTCTATTTACTGTATCTGTGCAATTTTCCTAAGCACATCTTTAAATATATCACTTTCTTTACTTCATTTTCTGTACATAGAATTAACATAAAATCGGGATGTTTTTGTCAGTTTTCATTTTTATTCATGCAAAGATAGTTGTAATATATGATATAAACAAGACTATATAATATTAAAATCATTTTTACTTCAGTGTAAAGAGGAAAACATATCAACCAGAAAATCTTTTAGGACATTTCTAGAACTAAGGAAAAATGTGCATACCAATTTTGATTCAAGTTTCCTACAAACTCCCTACTCACAGAATAAATATTTATGTAGCCTCTGTTACAAGACAACAAATAAAAAAGGTATAGTTAACTACCTCCATATATCCACTTAAAATCCGTGGCCCTTCCATCCTGTCATTATTCTGTAGGGATCATGCATGTTAAACTTGTTCATCCCAGCAGTATTTGCAATGCCTCTTATCTCTTGCCAGACATAGCTCTGATTTCTATATACCTTCCTATTTGGGAAAGACATTAAAGGTTCTTATCATTTCCATTTCAAAGTGATCTTAGCCAAGTAGAAGTACTAAGTTCAGCTCTTAACAGGATGATGCTCTTTGAAATAACCATTCCAATATTGTCCTTGAAATAACACCTGTAGCCCACAATCAATGATTTCTTTTCCAATTCTTTTCTAGTTTTTCAACCTAGTACATATTATTTTTTTAAAAAAGAAAGACTAACTTTTTTTCTAGAGTAATCTTTTACATTAATTGAAGAATTTTCTTAACATTACCTGCAGACATATATAAATGATATATAAAACATACCACTGCTATTTGCTGACATTGCAGAATCAGAGCCAGATAGACAAAGTGACTTTGCAGTCATGAATTTTCCTTCATTTGACTTTTTCATTTTTGCAATATGACATATGTCATAGTTTTGCATTGTCTTATTTTTTAATAACTACTCCACAAATTCAAATTCATAGATACTTTCAATTTGAATATATATTTGGCAGGTTAGTATTATATTTAATGATCTTCAACATTGAGTAGCATAATGTGCTATATTTTACCTGATGGAAATTAAGGTTTGGTTAATATAAAATGAGCACGAATTATATAGTATTAATTTTAGTACTTCTGTTATGACCCAACAAAACACTGAGTCTTACATTTTTGAATAAAGTAAGCAGAGATTCTTCCTTCAATTTGGTACTGTATTAATAGCATAGCATGAAAGTTTGAGAATCTATTCTTCATTCAAGATATATCTTTTGTGAAGAATTTACTAATAAATTTCTATGTGCATTACTTATAAGATGTTTAGAGAAATACATTTCAAAAATAAAAAGCAATATTAGTTATTTTGAAGAAAGGCAGCTTCAGCGAAACTTTTTTTTTGTCCTCAAGTACTTATTCTCCCTTTCTTACTTTGAGATACAGTCCCTAATAATTACCATGACACTGTGCCATGTGTGAAAGGAGGATATTTTCCAGCCTTCTTTTCAATAGACATAAATAGATTTAAGGGTGTTATTATCCTTATAACATAATGAAAGCATCATTGGTTGAAGGGGATATTGGCATCTACTTAGTGTTGTTGATAGAAAAAATGGACAAAAACACTGAAGTAAGAAAATTTCTAAAAACATATTAATATAATGATAAGCTAGGAAATAATTTCTATAGCAACAAAGTGTAAAACTAATAAGACTGAGATATTATTAGTAACAACAACTTAAAACCAAAACTAAGCATCTGGAAAGACTAGAGAAAGTGACTGCAGCCAAGATTCCTGTCCTTCATGCTTTGTGTGATCAATGTAATATTATACAAGTCAACACTCCACACTAATCTACAAAATAAATTGATTATCAATAAAAATCCAGAAACTTTCAGGGGTGATTTGCTGAACATTATAACCTTTATATGGCTACTGAAAATCTTTAATATATGTTACAAGTTTTAATAGATGAAAGCTTTCAAAAAGAAATAAGAAAAAGAATTTTTCCTTACTACTTAATATGTTATAGTATAAAAATAGTCTGACATTTTTCACAAGAAGAGACAAATAGACCAATGTAGCAGAAAATAAGTTTGAGATACAGACTCAATATTCATTAAATTAGGCATCACAAATAAAGGAAAGAAAATATGTGATTGTTTAGTAGAAGCTGAAATAAACTGATAGATAAAAAGGAAAAGGAATTCTTCCCTGGTACATTCTATACAGAAGAAATCTAAACATATAGCAAATATATGAAGAGATACTCCTCAATACATTAATAAACATTAAATGTAAAGAATAGTAATGTATCAATCTCTTTTCTTTTGGAAAAATTAGAAAACCATTTAGAATGTGATACAAAATACTTTATGACTCTTTAGTGTGTAGATTACTCATTCTGGAAAGCAATTTCTCATGGCAACAGAAACGAGTTACACATATTATATAAGAATAATTTTCACTAGGTTTAGATTATGATAACAAGTCATCCAAAAATTTCAGTGGTTTGTAATAGCAAACATTTATTTCATGTTCATGTTACATGTTATTAAAAACTTCTCACTGGATCCAAGATGGTGGCCTAGACAAATACTGCATTCCTAATCTCTCTGTGACCTGGGGTTGGAGCAGTAGGAATATTGTTTCTCTGTAAGTTATTGAGGGACATTCAATAGCTGCTATGCAGGAATTCCAGCTGCATGCCCCTTGGGGTCTCCAGGCCTCAGTGTTTGTGCAGGACCCTGGCAGCTTGCCCACACAGAAACTGCTCCCATGAAGGATCCCCAGCTACAGTGCCCACACACCACACAAGACCTCTGGTTGCCCACGCAGGACCCCTGTCTCCTACCCAGGACCCCCGGCTGCTGCTCTTGTGTGTAACCCCATTTACCAGCATGGGACTCCCCCATTTGCCTCCATCTTAGAACACTACAACCTTGTGGCCATAGTCCTCTTCATGTAGTAGCCTGCACCTGGGGACACTCGACAGTATCTGGAGACAGCTTTCAGCCATGACACTGCACTCCATAGAGCTGCATCTGTGAGCATATTGCCCATTGCCACCGCCCAGCCTGCCCCACCCCAACACCCCATCTCTGAAAGCAGATACCTCCATCTTGGGACACTTTTGTCACCATCTTGGATTATCCTCACTACTGCCATCGCCATCTTTAGTTGAGGTAACTCCCAACTTGGGTCACCGGCTAGGGCTCAGAAGCAGTATGGAGGTACTTATGGTTCCCCAGCCAACTTCTCTCCCCTGCAGCCACTAAAATGGCACAGCACTTGCAGCTACATGGTTGGTCCCTAGCTCACAAAGCCTGGTCCTGACCTGCCCAACACAAAATGGCTCTCTGCAACCTCCAGAGAGAGAGGTTCCTGATTGGGAAGTAGAAAGGGAGGGGGAGAAAGATACAGTTTGGAGACTAAATAGGAGACCAGGAACTGTGAGGTCTCCACGCAATGTAGGGAGATAAGTCTCGGTGCCCAGATCAAGTGAGAGGCCTCAGGGGAGATCCTTGGAGTGGAGTCCTCCCACAGGGATTGGCAAGTGCTGAGCCCCACCTCCAAAAACTCTGCCTATAAGACCAACATACAGATGCTAATAACTGGCATCATCCTGAGGGGGAGACACCAGCAAACAACAGACAACCCCACCTACTGGACGAGAAACGAAGCAGAAAAAATATTGAACTCCAGTAGAAGCAATCCTTTTTATTTAACTTGAGATTTTTTTTCTATGATCTTTCTTTTTTTCTTCTTCTTTTCTCTCTCTCTCTCTCTCTTTTCCTACCCTCACATTCCCAACATTTGTGAAGCCAAGTATTTTTTGTGCATTAGGCTACTGAGGACTGGGATATCTGAGAAGTATTGAGACCCTGCAGGGAATTCATAACACTATAAATTAAAAAATGTAACACCTTGGATCCACAGTGCTAGAAGGGAAGACCCAGAAACAACATGAAAAAACAAGGGAAGAAAGTGCCCCAAACAAACCAAGATATTACATTTTTAGAATCCATGGTCAGCACAGCAGAAGAAATGTCAAAAAAGGATTTAAAGATGTGCATAATTAAAATGTTCTGTGAATTAAAAGATGATATAAGAGAGCAAACATAGGCAGCAAAGTACCATTTTGATATAGAGCTACATAGGCAAATACAGGAAGCAAAAGATTATTTCAATAAGGAGATAGAGATTCTGAAAAATAATCAAACAGAAATCCTTGAAATAAAAGAAACAATAAACCAAATTAAAAACTCAATAGAAAGCATCACCAACAGATTAGATCACTTGGAAGACAGAACTTCAGACAGTAAAGACAACATATATAACCTTGAAAATAGAGTTGACCACACAGTGAAGATGGCAAGAAACCATGAGCAGAATATCCAAGAATTATGAGATAACATGAAAAGACCAAACTTAAGAATTATTGGTAGGAGACCGACCGTGCACATGTGGAGGAGAGAGAACCGACCATGCTGTGTGCCTCCCCATCTACCAACCAGTGGCTGTCCCTGCCTACAGCCATCTCAAGTCAATACCCAGGACCAGGAAGATCACCCCCGAGATCCCTGCAGGCCCCATTACACCAGAGGTGAGCTACTGGTAACTTGCAGAGACACTACAAGATTATAGGGTAGAAACTATAACACCTCAGATCAGCATTGCTAGAGAGAAAAACACATGAACAACATGAAAAAACAAAGGAAGAAAATTCCCCAAACAAACCAAGATGCTACAACAATAGAATCCATTGACAACACAGTAGATAAAATGTCACAGAAAGAGTTCAGAATGTACATAATTAAAATAATCTGTGAAAAAACAGAATAATAAAAGAGAGCAAATACAGGCAACAATTGGTCACTCCAACAAAGAGATAAGAAAACAATTACAGAGAGGAAAAGATTACTTCAAGAAAGAGATAAAAACTCTGAAAAGTAACCAAGCAGAAATTCCTGGAATGAAGAAAACAATAAACCAAATAAAAAATTCAATAGAAACACCTCCAATGGACTTGGAGGACAGAAACTCAATGAGACAAAATATATAATCTTGAAAATAAAGTTGACCACATGATGAAGATGGTAAGAAACCATGAACAGAATATCCAAGAATTATGAGATAACATGAAAAGACCAAATCTAAGAATTATTGAGATAGAGGAAGGTACAGAGATACAAACCAAAGGAATGCACAATCTCTTCAATGAAATAATATCAGAGAAAGATTTCCTAAGCATGAAGAATAAATTGGAAAATCAAATACAAGAGTTTTACAGGACACCAAATATATAAAACTACAGCAGATCCACAACAGGCACATTATAATGAAAATGCCTAACATACATAATAAGGATAGAATTTTAAAAGCTTCAAGAGAGAAGGATTAGATTACATACAACAGGAAACCAATTTGGATTTTAGCAGATTTCTCAAAGCCAGGAGACCTTGAACATCATATACCAAGCTCTGAAAGAAAATGGAGATGCCAACCAGGAATCTTATATCCAGCAAAATTAAGCTTCAGATTTGATGATGAAATAAAAACCTTCCGTGATAAACAAAATTTAAATAAATTTACAGCAAGAAAGCCTACATCAGAGAGCATTCTTGGCAAAATATTCCATGAGGAGGAAATAAAGAAAGAAACAACCAATAAAAATTGGCAAAGGGAGGAGAACTACACCAAAGGAAAAGTCAGTCAAAGTGAAAAGCAAGTCAGGTTAAAAACCAAAAATAAACTAAAATGAATGGGAATACAAGCCATATTTAGATAATAACTCTGAATGTTAATGGCCTAAACTCATCAATTAAAAGACATTGACTGGAAGATTGAATTTTAAAAAGACTCAAATTGTGAAATTCACATGGATGTTAGCTCATAGCTCAGAGCTATGCCTACAATGGAGAAAAGGACTGTGTTAAGAACATCAGCTGAACATAAAAATTGGCTATTGTGCTATCTATTGAATTTCTTATGCTTATTCCTCTATAGCTGTATAACTAAGGCAATTATTTTTCAAAATTTTTTCTTTGTTTTTATTTTTCTGGTCCTTGGATATGAGATGAGTAGGTATTACTTTGTTTATTCACCTATTTATATTTGGTACTTATTCTACTTGGTATTCTCTCAAAATCTGTGATTTTTATCTCACCTTAGTTTTTGAAAAATTTTCAGCTAGTTTTATTTCAAATATTGTTTCTGCTCTGTTTTCCTTTCTTCTTTTTGTTTTCTAATTATGTGTGCTTTATTCTTTGATATTATCCCACAGTTCTTGGGTTGCTTTTATTTCCTTTGTATTTTTGTTTGGGAAATTTTTAATTAACTTATCAAGGCCATGGTTTCTTTCCTTGGCCATAATTTAATTGATGGCATCAGAAGGTATTCTTCCTTTCTATTTCAGCATGTTTGATTCCTAGAATTTTGTTTTGATTATTAAAGTTTCCATTCTCCCTAGCATAGTTTATAAGTTTTTGCATAATGTATACTTTTCCCATTAGAGTATTTAACATATTAATCATAATTATTTTAGAATTTTTTAGCTTGGCAATTCAAACATGTGTGATATGTTTGAGTCTGATTTTTATCTTCAGACTACATTTTAGCATGTCTTCTGGCCTGTCTTGTAATTTTTTTGTTGAAAGCCAGACATGTTTTATTGAATAATAAAAAATGAGGTAAATAGGCCACTGATAGGAGTATTTGTTTTATCTGGTGAGGACGTATCTAGTGTTTGTCCTTAATTGACTCTGTTTTTAATTCACCACATAACCTATCAGAGAAATCAGGTCTTATTACATTCTTCAGTGGGACACTGGTAGAGTATCTGAAAGAAAAAATATGGAACTGGGAGGATTTCCCTAAGTCTACAAGACTCCATGGTTTCCTTAATCTCAAATTAGCCAATATTCTGTCTCCAGCCATTCTTCAAGATTATATATACTAGTTGACAGTCCTAACAGTACATTGTTGGGTTCAAGAAATGTAATTTTATTTTCAGGCATTTTTTGTTATTGTAAGGGTTAGATTGATGAGTTTTGAGTATTTAACATATCAGAGATAAAACATGAAGCCAGTTTCTTAATTTTAAAACAATGTTTAAAAATTTGTTTAATTTTATACATTTTTCAATTTCTATAACTTTTTTCCTTTCTTTGATTTTTGTTTCCATTTTATCATCCATTGTATTTGGGAAATGCTTTTGTTGAATACAGAAAACCAATATGATTAATTCTATTTCATGTTTTTAGTCTTATTCCTACATCTTCTGTAGACTATTTTTAATATAAAATAAATTATATAATTTTTATATATTGAGTAGTTTCATATATTGAATAGTTTATAGTTTATCAGATCTACATTGTATTGTTTCTACTCATTCTTTCTTAAACAATATGCATAGATTTTATTGGATAATTAAAAATTAATAAATAAATTTTTAAAAAGAATTATTGGGATAGAGGTAGGCATAGAGTTTCAAACCAAAGGAATGAACAATCTATTCAAAGAAATCATATCAGAAATTTTTCCAAACATGAAGAACAAATTGAAAAATCAAATAAAAGAGGCTTCCAGGACATCAAATGTACAAAATCACAACAGATGTACACCAAGGCACATTATAATGAAAATGCCTAGTATACAGAATAAAGAGAGAATCTTAAAAGCCATAGGAGAAAGGAGAAAGTTCATTGCATTAAGCTCATTCATTAAAAGAAGAAAAAGTCAACAAATAAATGACCTGACACTACATTTCAAAGCCCTAGGAAAAGAGAAATAAACCAACACCAAAAGAAGTAGAATACAGAAAATAATTAAAACTAGAACTAAATCAATGAAATTGAAACAAAGGAAATAATTCAAAAAATTGGCAAAATGAAAAGCTGGTTCTTTGAAAAAAATAAATAAAATTTACAAACCCTTAGCCCCCTAATGAAAAGAAGGAAAGAGAAAACCCAAATTACTAAATTTTATGATAAGGAAAAAGGAAATATCACAACAGACGCTACTGAAATACAGAGGATAATTTAAAACTATTTTGAAAATTTATACTCAAGTAAGATAGAAAATCCTGAAGACATGACAAATTTCTAGAGGCATAAGACCTACCCAAACTGAATCAGGAGGACATTCATGACTTAAACAGATCAATTTCAAGCAAAGGAATAGAAGACTATCAAAAGCCTACCAACCTAGAAAAGCCCAGGATCAGATGGATTCTCAGCCAAGTTCCCCAAGACCAACAAAGAAGAACTAACACCAATACTCCTCAAGTTATTCCATAAAATAGAAAAGAAGGGAACCCTTCCAAACTCATTCTACGAGGCTAGTATTACCCTGATACCAAAACCAGACAGAGACACATCAAAAAAGGACAATTTCAGACCAATATCCCTGACGAATATACATGCAAAAATTCTCAATAAAATTTTGGCAAATCACATACAAAAACATATTTAAAAAATAGTGCACCATGATCAAGTGGGGTTCATTCCAGGGATGCAAGGTTGGTTCAACATACAAAATCAATAAACATAATCCATCACATCAATAAACTTAAAATAATAATCATATCATTTTATCAATTGATACAGAGAATGCATTTGACAAAATACAGCACCCTTTTATGTTTAAAACACTAGAAATACTAGGGATAGTAGAAACATAACTCAACATTGTAAAAGCAATCTATGCTAAACTTAAGGCCAACATCATCCTAAATGGAGAAAAATTGGAAGCATTCCCTCTAAAAACTGGGATGCCCTCTTTCACCACTTCTATTCAACATAGTCTTTGAAACTGCAGCCAGAGCAATTAGATGAAAGAAATTAAAGGGATACAAATAGGAAAATAAGTACTCAAACTATCATTATTTGCCAATGACATGATATTATACTTAGAGGATCCAAAAAATTCTACCAGAAAACTTCTAGAATTAATAAACGAATTCATCAAAGTTGCAGGATATAAAATAAACACCTGTAAATCAAATGCATTTCTACACATAGTCATAAGTACTCTGAAAGAGAAATCAGGAATATTCACAATAGCCTCAAAAAATAAAAACAAAAAAATACTTGGGAATTAATCTAACAAGAGAAGTGAATGACTTCTACAATGAAAACTACAGGTAACTAAAGAAAGAAATTGAAGAAGACTTTAAAAGATAAAAAGATCTCCCATGGTCTTGGATAGACAGAATCAATATTGTCAAAATGGTCATAGTACTCAAAGCGCTATATGGATTCAATGCGATCCCAATTAACATCCCAATATCATTCCTTATAGAAATACAAAAGGCAATCATGAAGTTCCTTTGGAAAAATAAAAGACACAGAATAGCCAAAGCAATCCTTAGCAAGAAGAGTGAAACAGGAGGTATCACTATACCAGACCTTAAATTATACTACAAAGCTATAGCAACAAAAACAGCATGGTATTGGCACCAAAATAGACATGTAAACCAATGGTACAGAATACAAGACACAAAGACAGACCCACATAAATATAGTTCTCTCATACTACACAAAGGTGCCAAAAACATACATTGGAGAAAAGATAGCCTCTTAAATAAATGGTGCTGGGAATATTGGAAATCCATATGCAGCAAAATGAAACTAAACCCCTTTCTGTCACCATGCACAAAAATGAACTCAAAGTGGGTCAAGGACTTAGGAATTAGACCAGCCTAATAATATAATATAGCCTTATAGAGGAAAAAGTTGGCCCAAACCTTCATCACGTCGGATTAGGCCCCAACTTCCTTAACAAGACTCCTAAAGCACAAAGAAATAAAATCAGGAATCAATAAATGGGATGGATTCAAACTAAAGGGATTCTTCTCATCAAAAGAAACAATCAATTAGGTGACGAGACAGCCTACGTTCTGGAAGCAAATTTTTGCAACATGCACACCAGATAGAACACTAATCTCCAGGATGTATGAAGAACTCAAAAAACTTAACACCCAAAAAACAAACAACCCAATCAATAAATGGGCTAAGGAGCTGAACAGACACTTCTCAGAAGAAGACAGACAATCAATCAACAGACATATGAAAAAATGTTCAATATCTCTAGCAATTAGAGAAATGCAAATCAAAACTACTCCAAGATTTCATCTCATGTCAGTCAGAATGGCAGTTAACAACAATATAAGCAACAATAAGTACTGGCGAGGATCTGGGGGAAAAGGCAAACTTATAAACATTGCTGGTGAGACTGCAAATTGTTGCAACCAATCTGGAAAGCAGTTTGGAGATTCCTTAGAAAACCTGGAATGGAACCACCATTTGACCCAATGATCCCACTCCTCTGTCTATACCCTAAAGACTTAAAAACAACATATTACAGTAATGCTGCCACTTCAATGTTTATAACAGCACAATTCTTAATTTTTAAACTGTAGAAGCAACCTAGATGCCCTTCAATAGATGAATAGATAAAGAAAATATGGTATACATAAACAATGGAATATTACCCAGCATTAAAAGAGAATAAAATCATGGCTTTTGTAAGTAAATTGATGGAGTTGGAGAACATCATGCTAAGTGAAGTAAGCCAATCCCAAAGAACCAAAGGCCAAATGTTTTCTCTGATTAGTGGATGCTGATCCATAATGGGGGTGGGATTGGGGAGCATGGGAAAAATGATGAAACTTTGGATAGGGCAAAGGGGACGGAGGGAAAGGGAAGGGATGTGGGGTAGGAAAGATGATGGAATGAGATCAACATCACTATCCTAGGTACATGTATGAATACATGAATGGTGTTACTCTACTTTGTTTACAACCAGAGAAATTAAAAATTGTGCTCCATATGTTTTCTGTGACTTAAAATGCATTCTTCTATTTTAAAAAATAAAAATAAATAAATTTTAGAAAAACCTACCACATGTAACATGGATGGCAGTGACTGTGCTAAATTCTATGTGTCTTCATGTACCTTCATACATCTTTTTTTTTTTTTTTTTTTTTTGAGGCCAGGCCTTAAAGAGGATGTCAGATATGGCATATGCTTTTCATAGAGGGTAAAAAGAAGGCAAGAAGCTGGAAGAAATATACAATGGCTCTTAGGGATACCATTTGGAATGGTAATATGCAACTTTTGCTTACCTTTTATTAATTGAAGACACTCAGATGGAAACACCCATGACTGGGAGGTGCTGCAAGTCATAAAGGAGTAGGTGGAGAAATCTGAGCATGAATTACTAGAAAAAACATTATTATCAGACACACATATAATACTGATCATTTATTCTTTTCCTGGTTACCCCAGAATTAGCAATGAAACACTACAGTTACATATACCAGGATGTTTATGCACAATTCTTTGTAGGTACCAGGGATCTAGAGGAAAAGTTTTGCATCCTTTTCTAGAAGACTTAAAAATGGCAGTGAATTTTCACCATGAAGTATTAGTAGAATAGCAATTAGGAACAATTAATTAATGTGCAGATAATTATCTGAGTGGGTCTTAAAAATAATATCTAATGAAAAAGCAGTATGATATATATATAATGTATTAAATGTTATATGCAAACAAGACATTTTATCAAGTAAGTTGATTAAGGATTGCACACCCCTAGACTAGCACACTTGGGCAGTAAACTGCTATTGGGTCCCATCTTGCCTCTGTGAGAGTTCTGCTTCTATTCTTCATGCTTGAATAAATCCTGCTCTTCTCACTCTTGCCTTTCATTGTCTTGTGCATTTCATTCTTCATATTTGTAAGACAAGAATCTGGAAAGAAGTTGGTGGTAGGCTGTTGGGGTCTTTTGCAACACTGGAGAGCATAGCATGTCATTTAGAGCTGCAACACTGAAAGCTTCAACAGGCCACTCAATAGTGGTATAGAAAAATCTGACCTTGCCAGGTATAACCCTCATAGCTGACACCAGTAGGCATCCCCTGCAGTGATTAGCTGCTAACACAAAAATGGGCTTTCTGGTTACAGAGGCTTATATCTTGTCCAGGCCCCACTTGCCAGCAGTAAGTGGAGAATCAAGATTCATCTCAAACTTTGTTTTCAAATGGATTAAATGAAAAATTAACACAACTATAACCCCAAAAATTGTATATTCAGATATTTACAGTCTCTCGTTCACAATATAGATCCCAGAAAAGGTGACTAATGACTGTCCAACTCTCACTTGAAAGAGAAAAAGAAAAAGCAAGGAAGGAAGGAAGAAAAGAAATAATGAATGAATGAGAGAGAGAGGGAGGGAGGGAGGGAAGGGAAGGAAAAGAGAACTGATAGACAAGACTAGGTTTCTGCTATAAGATCATGGGGAAGTTTTCTACATAATATATCAGAACAAAATGTCTATAAAGCTCTGTTTTAGTAAGCCTGAATTGCTGTGACTAAAATATTTGACCAGAATAACTTAGAGAAAGAGAAGTTTATTTGGAGTTTGCAATTTTAGAAGTTTCAGTACATAGATGTCCAACTCCATTGCTCTGGGCCCAAGGTGAGGGACCATACCATGGGGGAAGGGCTGCCTCCTTCATATCTGGGCAGAAAGCAGAGAAGAGGAAGGGGAAAGAGGCCAGAGGGGAAAATGACCCTTCCAGGGCATGTCTCCAGTGACCTACCTCCTCCAATCTTTCCCCACCTGCCCACAGCTATCACCCATCAGTCCATGCAAAGTAGGATACCTCTAACAATCCAAAAACCTCACCTCTGCATATTCCTGCGTTAACACAGGAGCTTTGGGGAGACATCTCATTTCCAAACCATATCAATCTCTAAAACATTAGGTACCTGAATAATTTGGAATGCCTCTTGTTTATCTTCTTTCAGATACCTTGAGGGCTGTATTGCTTCTGGTCCTGTATTGAGTTAGAATCTTACACATGTCTCCTAATATTAACCCTTTTCAAGTTGCCTTTGCTGCTAATTCTCCACTTGACTCAGCTGTGGCCCAATTATATACTTTTTTTTTCTGTTTGTGTGTTTGTGTTTGACATCACGACTTATGTATAACCTATGTTAATACACTGGAGGAAAAGATGTATTATGGAGGAGAACAATTAAGTTGCACTCACTGATTATTTACAATGAAAAAATTTTAGCTGTGAAATGGATACCTGCTCTCACCTAACATAATTCCTGAACAGGTGAAGCATAGGCTGAAAAACAATATGGATTAGTTCAGATCATACACTTACTTATTGGAAAATCCAGATTCCCTTAAGTTATTTGAGGATCCACTGTTCTTTATTCCACAACAAGTGGTTTCAGTTAAAAGTCTCCATGTCGCTAGAGTGCTTTAGGATATGCTTCAGGGAACAAAACCGCTTCACCTCTGGAACAAAGCACTTCTAGCTCCACTTCTCTTGTTTAGCTTGAGAAGACATATCTATTGTATATGTTGGATTTTCATAACTCCCCCAATTTTTTGTTTAAGCGGTAGGAAACATTGTTCTGCTTAACATTGTTATTGTACTTGCAAAAACTTAAGGCATTAATTATGTATCTAATTCAATACACTATTTTAATGGATAGATGTGCATATTTTTCCCTATTTCAAAAACCCATTGAGCATTTAGCATGTGAAAACTATAAAATTCTTAAGGTACATGATAATGAAGACAAGATTTCTGATCTCAATTTTCTTCCGGGAAGGATAAAAAACAGACAATAGAGGAAGATTTTTAAATTAATATGATACCCACGTAGGAAAGCTACTTCACCTAGTTGATATGTTCAAGGAATGATATAATGTTGAAATATTCTGTACAATTTGGAAATAAAAACAAGGTAATTAGGAAAAAATATTCTAAGCAGAAGGTAGAGATGAAAAAAATAAAAGGTCTAAATATGAAACATTTTAGAAGCTAAAATTAATTCTAAGTGAAATTGGCTTTTTTTATCAGTGTAACTAAAAGACTTGACAATAGCAACCAAGAGAAGGAAAAGTTTATTTTGGCTCACAGTTTCAGAGGTTCAATCCACAGTTGACCCACTCAGTAAATCTAGACCCAAGGTTTGGAAGAACATCGTGGTAAAAGCGAGTGATGAAGAAAAGGAACTCATAACATGATACCCAGGAATCAGAGAAAGAGCTACTCACCAGGGACAAAATATTAACTCTAAAATCATACTCCCAGTGACCTCCTTCTTCCAGCCATGCCCTACCTGTCTTCAGTTGCTGCCTAGTTAATTCATATCAGTGGATTAACCCATTAATTAGATTAAGGCTCTTATAACCTCATTATTTCACCTCTGAATATTCTTGCATTGTCTCACACATGAGCCTTTGGAGAATACCTCATTTCTAAACAATAACAGCATGGTTATATAAACAACTGGTTAAGAGCAGTGGTTGTGTATTCAGACATTGTAAGTTTGAATCATGGTTTTATTGAAAATATCATGATCTCAGATAAGACACTTGATTGACTTATGCTTTAGTCAGATTTTTTGCTGCTGTGACCAAAAGATCTGACAAGATCAATTAGAGAAACAAATGTTTGTTTGTGGGCTCCAGGTATCAGAGGTCTCAGTCCATAGGTTGCTGATTCCATTGTTCTGGGCTGGCAGGCAGGCAGAACATCATGATGGAAGAGTGTGGCAGAGGAAAGCAGCTGGGAACTCGGAACCATGAAGTAGAGAGAAACTCCTCTCGCCTCTGACAAAATCTATACTTCAAAGGCACACCCCCAAAACTCCCCCTCTTCCAGCCACTCTACCTACCTACAGTTATCACCCAGTTAATCCTGATCAGTGGCTCAATGTATTGATTAGGTTAAGGCCCTTGTAACCCAATCATTTCTCATTTTAACTTTCTTGTCTCACACATGACCTTTGAGGGGACACTCAATATCAAAATCATATCAGCTTCCTATATTGCTTTGTCTATATCATGGATGGAAGTACATTTTATAGCTTTCTTATGCAAATTAATGAGCATATATATATTCAAAGAACCCACAAAATTGTCTGCTGTATAATATAATAACTGTGCCAGGGAAAGGGAAGGAGGCAGGACTAAGTGATATAATTTTAAATAACATAGTCAGAGAGAACCATGCTGTAAAGTGACAGCTGACACGTCCAGAGACCTGAGGGAAACAAGTCATGTATATATTTAGAATTGGAATATAAATATATATGTTTATACACTTCTGCCTATATAGGTAAGTGCAAAGTGAGTGAAAGTGGGAGGTTACTTTGCATTATTGAGCAATTTCAAAAAAGACGGCATGACTAGAGCAGAGTGAGATGAGGTAATAAGTTCTGAGAGAGATGAGCAAGTCCATGGGGAGGTGGCGCATATTGTATTTGGAATTAAAGCCATTATAAGGGTGTTAAAGTATAATTCTGAAAAACAGTAAAAGTACCAAGTACTGGAGCGTTTTATTGTGAGAGAGCAGTGATCTTAATTCATAGCTTCTTCCTTGAGAACAGATTAAGGTGGGGTTTGGCAAGGAGACCATTAGGGATCACTGTGATATTCCCAGGAATAGGAGATAGACAAGAACAAGCTATATCAGCGGAATGGAGGAAAGTGGTTGGATCCAACCTGCGGTATCAAACCTGTGGCTGGATATTTTGAAGGTGGAAATGATAGCATTTTTCTGCAGGTTGTATATAGGTAAAAGAGAAAGAATAGTTTGCCATATTAAACTACAGATGTGGTAGATTATAAAAATGACCACAATCATATATAGAAGACTGGATGTGCAATCTCCTAGTTGAAGCCTGAAAAATTTTTCAGATTCCTCTTTTGCAGCTTTTGGGATCCTTGATGCCATAATGTATGGAAAATGGGTAAACCTGTTAGGTAAAGGGAAATGGAAGGCCCAGCAGTTCTTATCATCTTGACAGACAATCTTCTAGTGGAGAGTGTGTGGCTGACCAACAGCTTGCCCAGATGCCACCAAGGTAGCTCTGTTAATCCACAGAATGTTGAACTCAATGAATCAGTGTTTTCTGAAACCTCAAAGTTCTCATGTTGTCATGCTTCAATAGGTAATGACAATGGATCATCTATAAATTCATTGCTGAATTTAGACCAGAATATCACTGTTTCCTATAGATTGTAGTATAAAGTAAAATTGTCTACTATTTGTAAACCAAGAGCTAAAGAAAAATCTTTACACTAAATCATTAAAGACCAGAGGAATGTGGGTGGTAACCCAGCAACACAAACATCACACCCTGTAAAAACTCTGTATTAATTGGTATGGTAAGGTCAATATCGGCTTATAAAACTGCCTATTCTGAGCCAACTCTCCCATGTGCCTGACAGCTTTCCTCACATCTTCTTCTATCTGAATATATTTCCAAAATTTCGTTGTCAGTTGTCACTCTCAATAACTTTCACTAAAGGAAAAGAGGGAGAAAATTCAAATGAGAACCATTATAACCAGCCAACCCCAAGACCCAACAGCCTGGATTTTTGCTCATAATACACATTTTTCCTCTTCTCTGTTACTCTAAATAAACTAACTTTTTGTTTTTACCAAAAACATCTAACCAACCATTTCTGCACAAGGTCTCATCTTCTCTCATGTTTTCAAACCAATGTTCCACTAAGTCGTCCCATTTCTTCTGCATTGATTTTCCTCTCTTTATTAAATCTTTCTTGCCTTTTAATCTCTAATTTTGACCTACATTCATAAATTAAAATAGCAAACATAATCTATTTTCAAATGAGTACTCATGAGTGCATTTTTAAGGGAAGATTGACTTTGATGATTATATAAACAGAGAGATTATTTTAGCATTTATAAATAATTTAATGTGGACCATTTTTATTTTACATTACTTACTACCACATTGCATACAATTTAGAGAAACTATTAGCATTTTTACTGTACAAAATATTTCATTATCCAGAATAGTTTCTTATGACATTTTAAATGGAAAATTATTGATAGTCTTTCTGCTCCCTTGAAATTTTGCTTTGATTTTATTTATTAAAATTTCAAATATATTATTTCATCTCTAGTCCTTCAAAAACATTTATATTATATGGAAATTCTAATTAGAATTCAGGGAATTATTTTTTGCTTTTGGCAACAGAGGTTATAATATGTGCCAGTTAAACAGTCTTGATCTTCAAAATCTGGAATTTAAATTTTCTAAACTAATAACTCTCAATTCATTGCTGGCATTGCAGAAACATAGTTCTTTTTTTGCATATTCTATGCAATAAGCATGGTTCTCCTGCAGATACTTCATTCATGGTTTTATGGAAATATTTTCACCTATTGTCTTGGAAATTTCTATAACTTACCTCTTCTGTAAAATTTTTATAACTTTCTTTTTCTTGCGAAAAAGATAATTTTTAAATTAAATATTCTCTTTGGATTTTGCATTGTCTCTTTATTAGGCTGTTTATTGTTTTGAGACATGTTAGAAAAATATTTCACAGATATCCTTTTATTCCCTGGTAGAATTTTCAGGTGCACTAAAGAATGATGATGTGATTGCTCGAAGTGGTATTCCAGCTGTGCTCAGCAGGCAGGAAAATGTACGTCTAGACACATGAATCAAGCTTGCGAGCAGGCACAGCATCACAGAAATTGGTTGGTATAACCTGGAGAAGTCTGTAAATGATCAATGATTCAGGGATACGACTAGTGCTGGCTTTCCTAAGACAATATAAATTATTTTTTTCTTTCTATTTGAATAAAATTCACCTTGAAAAACCATGTATTATGACAATTCCTTTAAAAAATACTTTTATTTCCAGTATTCAAGCATCTCAAGAACATTACCCCTTAGGTAATAACATCACATACAAATTTCAAAAAATTAGTACAATTGACTATTAGTGAAGAGAGATACTATATTTGCTACAGGTAAAACTGGAAATGTGCATACACTTCTTATATCTATTTTCTGAAAAGCGGTAGGAATCAAACAGTAAGATGACACCAAGGCTTGTGGAAGTATGGTTGTTTTGAAGACCATGGAAAGTGTTTAAAAATAGCCATTGTAGGTAGTATAATTGAGAGATGAGAAAAGTAAATGGATTTCAAATTGACAACAGAATTCTGGGTAAATTTTAATGCCAGGAATTTAAAATAGAATTACTCAGCATCTGTCATGAACATAAACAAAATACTTAACCTAGAGGAGAAATAGAATAATCAAAGATATGTGGAATTGAATTTGATAGAAGGTTATAAGAAAAGATGATCAAGGAACTAAATGTACTACTACAGTATAAATGTACTATTATAGTAGTATCTAAACTTGAGAATGAAAATGGTTGAGGAAGTCAAGTGAAATTTGAACAATAGTTGTGAGATATTTCATGCATTTCAAAGAATTGGAGCTTATAAAGAAGATGAAGATTTCTCATTCTACTTTACAGAAAGTAGAATGAGAAAATAAAAGAAGTTGAAAAAATTCATGTTCAGAATTGCTGATTTTGAAATACTCAAGGTAGACATATATTAAATAATAAAAAAAACAAAATTGGGCTATATTTATAGATAATTAAACTGGAAGGGAAGTAGATTTATAATTTTGATGAATTAAAGAAGCTATGAAGATAGGGAAAAATATCAAATGAACAGAGGTCAATATATTTTCAACAAATGAAGGATACCGTTAAAGATAGGATATCTTCTGTCCCTAACAATAATGATGATAAAGAACATGCTAATTGTTTCCCCTACATTCCTGACTTGGAGCAAAAAATAATACCCCTTGATAAAACATGAAGGATGTAGTAGATATACAGAAAAAAAAGAACAGTTTTTTAATGATTTAAGGAATATCATATATTCAAACACAAATTCAAAGTTTAACTGGAGCATTTCATTATAGGTTGGAAGTTCAATTACAGAATACAATAGATTAAGGCCGTGACCTATTAGGTCTAAAGAACTCACATTCCTGCCTCTACTACAGTTCTTAAGTAGTGAAAAAACCTCTGGAATTGCCCCAGGCCCAGGCAGGACACTTAATTTAATTGAAATAAGAGCCAAAAAAACTGCATGGGATCACTCCAGTGAAGGACTAAATGACCCTGCTACATTAGCTAAAAGAAAGACCATCTAGTTAGGGCCAATAAGAAAATTAAAAGGAACTGCCACATCATTGAAACCAAAAAATGCTAAGTCCCTGAGGGTGGACCATCCAGATTTGAATGAACCAAAAAAAGGAGCTCACAAGTTTGCTAACTACACTTCAGTGGATATCAACGTATAGGATCCATTATAAAATCAAACTACCCAACTCCAGAACAATATAAAAACACTTCTAAATTCAGAGCAACCTTTCTCCAAACATTGTGATATCTTCAATTCTCCTGTTTGACTTCCACATCTATATATTCTCTTGGTTGGAAAATAGAAAGAAAAAAATCTAAGAACTGAATATGTACAAAACTAAAGTGCTTCAAGTGAAGTAGAATGAGTTACTATTATATGGTGAATAAAAATGCCCTTGCTATATGTACCAAGGGACTGCAATATATCCTATTATTTGTTAAAATCATTCTTTCATCAACCTGACCAGACTTCAGGGTAACTAAAGTATTCTAATCCATTTGTTCTGCTCTTGTCTTATGACTTGCTTTGTGTGGTGCATTTTGAGCAGGCTAACATATGCCATGTCCAAGCGGATGCTGTAAATGTTCTCATATGTATTCCTGGAGACTATGTTTCTTTTCACCATAAGGGCAAAATGTTCTGACTAAAATCCACTCCTTCACCTTGCATTCTAGAAGGACACTATATGAGGCCAAGTCTACTTGAGTCAGACAAGTCTAACAGAGAAGTCAAGACTACAACTGAATTTCAGCCTACATGTGATATGGACAAGAAATAAATGTTTATTGCATGCACAGAGAAATTGTTTTTAAAATTTTCATGTCAACATAAAAGCTGGGTGATTATTAAATAGGTTTATAAAAGGAGCATGTAAGTTATAATAATCAAATTGAGTGATAGTAAGAATAGACTCTGATAGCTAATATTAGTAGAGTCTACATGCAACTTGCCTCTTTCATTTTGCAAGTCTTTTAGCTATAGAATGAATAAACTTGGGTTCTTTTCCATTAGTTATTTTAATGTACATTTGCTGTACAAATTATCTTCATTGTCATTGATTTTCTGATATATTCATTATAACAAGTGTGCTTAAATAATATCTTTTATGATTTCCCCAATATTAATGTGCCCAACATATTCTTTTTCCATAAATTAAGTCACTAAAAACATTGAGTTTATAGGATGTTAACACTGCAATTTGGGGATGGCCAATTTTTTATAGAAAATCATTCATAAAATTCAAAATTTTAATAACTCTGATTAACTACAGAAAATGATAAAAAGATAACTAATCAAAAAATACCCTAAGTGCATATAAGTTAATTGAATATCTACTTTTGGCCACTACTGAAATATTGGCATCAATTATTTTTCCAAAATAGAATAATATTCAATGTGATTTTCCTAATTAAATTAAATACATTTTCCTGGCATTTAAAGGCATAAATGGACTTTATTCTGCCAATTCCTTATTATTATGGCTGTATTCATTTGAGTTAATCAGGCAAAAAGTACAAGAGGTACTTCTATTGTATTCATAAAGATTTGAAAACACATTTTTACAGCTAGATTGCTAATACAGAAGAATATTTACCTCAGAAAAAAATTCTTAGTGTGATTCTGTGAACTAGGTCTCTCACAGCTGTCTCTTAATATTTATAACATTGAAAGAGAAAATAAATAGCCCCGATTATTTCTTCGAGTATTAAAAATAGGTCAATGGATTTGGTTCTACTGTACTCTGAAGCATTCTACTGTACTCTGAAAGACTTCCAACATTCTCTCCCATTTAAGTCCCTAAAATCAAAATCAACACAACTATTGACAATGTTTTACCACACTTGAGTAGCCCAGCTTGACATTATTAGAAAATAGTTTCAGTTTCATATTTCTCTTTGGCTTGAGTATAAGCACTTGCTAGAAAATTTGGGGCATCACAAAATTCACAAGAAAGAAAGAAAAAAGATAACCACACTCTTTCATAGTGAACCCATCACGCCTAGCCTCTAATCCCCACAGGAACTTTTATTCTTTAGAGGATGCTACTTGGATTTCTAATACTGAAATACAGAAAACTTTGCATACTGAAGGGATAAATAAGCACCAAGGCAGTGAAACAAATACAGTTCCCTTGATTTCTTATATTGCAATATTCTGAATTTTTTTATCTAGGAAAAATAAAAATGGCTTTCTAATTTTCCCGCTTAAAATTTAAAAAATATATGCAGAGACATCTATGTACAAACATAGGTCTTTCTACGAGTTCGCATTAAATGTAACATCAGTCCAACTCTTTCAATACCAAAGTATTCATTAAAGTCTGCAAGCTGCTGCCACAAAGGTCTTCTCTGAAGGTTTCTGTGCATTTCCCCTTTGGTTTCACATTTTTAATTGGTTTACCAAAAAGAGCATAATCTGTACCTGGAAACAGGAAGATGTCCAAGTTTCATATTAGCTTTCTTATCTCTAGTGGCTAACTCTTGCAATACAGAATACTAACGAAGAAAATTTAAAGACCTCTGTGACTAGGAAAAAAGGGAAGGAAAAAAATCTTCATTTTTGGAAAGTTTTACCACAAGGCCACATGGCTCCATACAGTTTTCTCTGGTGTAGTCTCAAACATATTGTAAGAAGATTTCCAATGAGTTGAATTCTTTTTGTTAAAGTGTTATATTGCCAAGCTGTTAGAGTAATGCAGCTGGGTCTAAAATTTTTGGCTTTTTAGTCAAAGCTGAACACTGTCCATAGATTTTTCTGAGTCACTTCCAACATACAGTAGCAGCTGCTGTGTTTATGTATAATACCACCGTGCAAGTGGCAATTAAACTACAAAATTCTAGATACATAGTCGGGAAGCAGCAGGCAGTCAGCACACAACTGGCATTGAGCTAAAACAGAAAAGAGTCCCACTTCTGAAATGTAAGGGAAGCTAACAAAACTGCATTGCTATGTACATGAAATGGTGAGTGAAAACCAACACTATTTGATAGCATAGGACAAGAATCTTTAGAATGAATTATATATTTTTTTCTTTTTTTCCATATGTGGTTTCTAAAGGTAATTACAAGGAACATGAAGTCCTTTGATAACATAAAACAATTAGTATTTAATATTCCTCACCTATAATAAAATATTCCAGTTTATGCCTTATGTGCACAAAGTACTAATACTGGTCTTATGAGGGCAAATGATTTTGAAATAATTACAGGGTTTTCTTTTGACCTTTGAGGCACATGAATAAGAATGTCAAATGGCTCTGAGAAAAAAAAAAAACAATTATAATCACAGGCATTGCACCTACCATTCCCTGTTTTGAACTTCTTGTAAATTTTCCTAAAAGGTCGGAGAAGTCAATTCAGTAGACAATATTTTTCAGGATCTATCATTAAACACAAAGCGGACCTTTTAGATATGATTGATTGTCTTCTGGGATATCAAAAGGAACAAATATATCCCATGTGGGCCTATTACTCTTAATTCATATAGTGTCTAATGCTGTAATTTTCCGTATATTGTTAAATAGATCTTTTTTGTGTTTTAAGTAGAGTACTATCTTGGTATCACATTTAGGTGAACTAATTTATTTTTTCTACTTAATCGTTTATTAAAGAGTATAAGGTATTCTTTTGGTTTAATTCACACTCATTCTATTATCTAATAAATGAAAGCTTAAATATGAAGCTAAAAATGTGGGGTTCATGTAAAAAATACAAAAAAGTAACTACCTAGTGTAGTTTTTTAAACACTCCTAGTGTTTCAGATATTACTTTTTCCTATATCTCTTCTCAGTTATCACACTTCATGATATTACAGAATCTACTTTTTTCTGATACTAGTACAGATGAGGGGCTATATGTACATGTTCACAAAAAGATTCCAAAAGAGCTGAAATTTGGTGCTGTCTGAAGACTCATTACTTATAAAATGTGGCATGATTCTTTAAGACAGCTTTACATTTGTGATTCTTTTAAATAATTAAACCTATATCCCTCTGAAGTGTTTATGGTAGTATAGAGCATTTGGGGATGTGGCTGCAGAAACACTACATCAATTATACTACAATCTTTATGAAGAATCCAGACTACACTATTTTCTTTTGCTTTCCAACACCCCTTCAATCCTTTATATACCTGTGGTTAAAAAGGTGCTCAAAATGTATTTGGTAAATGTATATTTAAGCATTTCTTATTTTGGGGTACCAATTCTACAAAGTGTAATCTATTTGCAATATGTTTATCTTAAAATCACATTGACCTATTATATAAATTTCAATATTTAAGTTTTTCAATATATAATTTTTAAATAAATTAGTGGCTTGAAAGACATTTTTATTTATGACAATTCTAATTGCCATGTCTTAAGACTTAAGAAATTCAAGTTTACACTTGGGATGGAGATTGCTATTTGGCCATCAAAGTCTATTTTTTCCTGTGTTTTTGTATTAAATGAGCTGTCCTCCTAGTAACCAATTTTTAAAGCCTTCATGTTGTTGAAGACAGTTTGTATTGACCAATTGGCAGTTCTCTTTTTCCTTCCACATTGTAAACTACTTTCAAAAGGCCCTCTTATATCCCTGTGGGACCACTTGATTCTTCTCAGACATTAGAAATGATAGATGTCAATTTCTTGCCTAGTTTCAGAAATTCTCTGTGAACATATCCTTCAGTTTCTGCTCATTGTCTAATTAAATACAAAGAATCTAGAGTGAAATCCCTGGACTTGAGTAAAAGTGGAAAAACTTCACCGAAAGACTGTGTGGCAGAGTAATTACACAGCAGGGAACATCTAGGAGGCCTAGACAAACGAGAGCAGAGTATTTGAACAGGAAATAAAATTTGTTGTATTTAGAAAGCTGAGATATTTAGGTTTTTTTTGTTCCTGAAGAATGCCATAGTCTATACTAAATAAAACAGCCATTTGCATATAGGAACGAGTTGCCTGGATAATAAATCCTTATGTATCATTATCTTCATCTTTAGATTGTGGGCAATAAGAATTTTACATTGAAACTGGAAAAGATGTGTTATGTCCAATAAAACTTTGGTTGAATTATCAATTTTTATAGAATTAAAGTAGAACTAAAGGCTAACTATATGCTTTTATGATAGAAACTATAAGGCAAAAAATTGGAAAACAATATTATATTGTATATGTTGGTTAATATTTAGTATGTTGGGCAAAATACAACAAAAAATGATGATGCAGAAAGGAATTGGATGGATAAGTCAAAAAGAAAAATTATAAAGCTTCCAAAAATTTGTAATGCTTCAGAGTTGAATAATTAAGATTTTACCTACATTTTAATGAGTTAAAAATAGAATTGTGCAGGTCTTTGAACAGCATAGGATTGGTAACACTGATTGAACAAGGTCATTAGGACCTATAATGATATGGTCTTGAGAAAGAGACACTGGAACAAAAAAGCACAGAAATAAAGGATTTTTGAAAGATATATCTAAGAATGTTAAATTTTGTTTGGAACACACTGAGCTGAATAAAATAGACTGTTTTGATAGGACTGCATTGCCTAAGAAATAGACCAGTCAAGAAAATAGAAAAAAAAAAAAAAAAGGCTTTAATTATGACATGCATAGCAGTTGCCAGGATCTCCCCTTCAAAAGGAGGAAGTGGACTGCACAAAGAGGCCATTGACACTCAAGGTGGGAAGAATCTCCTCACTCCTGCACATGAATGGGGGATATGCTAGTGTTTTCCAGGCCTATGCTGATCCCACCCTTCCTGAAGTCCCTCCATTATCACTGTGAGGTCAGAAGTTGCCTTGTTATCTCTAGCTAGTGATGAAATGCTAATTGTCCCTTGGACTCTCCTTTCCAAAGGTCTCTGATACTACTACCACCATTTGTTAAAGGTGAGAGACACCCTGCATCTGCTAGGTGGGGAATTCATGTAAAACCTTGACCCCCTATGTAGTCTTTGCTGACACTGTGGAATGTGGTTCCTGGTTACCCCTGGCAGGGTTGAAAATCAAAATTCCCTACTTATCTAATATCAGCTTTGAGGTGGATGGTGGTATATTAATCAGCTCATTACAATCTGGCAGGGTAGAATTTCAGGCTCCTCACTGGGTCTCTGCTGGGGTGAATTGAGGTATGGATGCAAATGTTGGTCTAGCCACAATTCTTGTTCCTGGTACGTGGCTGGATTTGAGAATTACTAGCTAAATCTTTACTGTATGGTTTTTCTTCCCTTTCCTGGTCAACTGGCTGGAGAGAGCAGCTTGTGTTGACTGCACCCACTGGCATTTCCATGTTGCCAGCTTCTCCTACATAGTCTGGGAGACCTGAGGCAAAATGAAAACATGGAAAACTTTCACATTGTTCCTTGAGTCCTAATCTTCCTGGCTAGTCTGTTTTTTTTCTTTCCACTTTCAGAATCTTCTTAAATACAATGTTTTTATTTAATGCCCATGATTTTTTGTTATAATTGATTAAAGAAATGGGGAAAAGTTTGTTTACTCCATCTTCTCTCAAGCAGATGTTATAAATATGATTCAAAAAGTATTAAAAACAATATAAATTGTATAAGAATGTTCAAGCTCAGAAAATTATAATGCAAGTAAATTGTTGTACCATCGAGACACTTGAAGCTCAGAAATGTCAATTGGATTGTTCAAAGATTCTGTGAATAAGGAAATAACTTCTATTGAGCCCTATACTGCTTCAAGCCTAATTGTAGAATTTTCTACCCCATCAAGCTCTGCTGTATTGCTGATACCTAGTTCAAGTGAAAGATTTCATACAAAGATATGAATCTGTCAATTTTTTCTCATAATTTTGTCAAGTTTATATGCTATTAGTTATATTCTAATTTTAAAATTGTAGGATACTCCTGCTGAATTTTCAAAATTATTTTGTGGTAACCAAAAGTAGCCCTATGAATTATTTTAATTTAAAATTTTCCCATTGTCTGTGTTAATACACCAATATTAACTTTTCCACCTACTTCTTCAATTTCATTCTTTCTGTGTTCTTGCAAATAGAGTACGTGGATTTGAAAAGAATAATTCACACTTAGCATCTCTTTGTTAACTAGTGCTTTGCTATCGCCATCAATTTTAGATCTGTTGTTTACCATCCATTTATCATGCTTATCTTTACTTTTTCTATTATTTGTCCTCTTTCTGACATTCTTTTGAACTGATTACTCTTTATCACTATTCCCCTCAAATTTTTGTCTTATTTTTTTAGACTTCTGATATATTTCTATTTTTAGTTAAATTGTTACTTACATTTGACTTTAAAGTTTAACTTCACTATTATTCTTGTTGAAAACAATTGTGAACCCAAGATTCTCTTGATTCTAATTACCAAGCTCCTGTAGACATATTGCCTTTTTCAGTCTTATAATTCTACATAATGAATATTCAAATTAATTGTTATTTCTGCCTCACCATGTCAATTTATTTTTTTTCCAAAATAGTTTTTTTTATTTTTTTATTTTATTTATTTTATTTTTATTTTTTAATTTTTATTCTTGTTTTAGTTAGGCTTACATGTTGACAGTGTAAATTGACTCATTGTACATAGATAGAGGATAACATATCAATTCTCTAGTTGTAAGTTGTATAGAATCACATCATATATGCAGTCATACATAAAGTTAGGGTTATTATGACCATCATATTCCATCACCCTTGCTGTCCCCATGCCCCCTCCCCCCTTACACCCCTGTGAACGGAGAT